>SKCR01046253.1:0-97963 GCA_019454045.1 Zanthoxylum bungeanum | reverse complement strand
TTCTCTTAAGATACTTGAGGATATGTTTCACATCCACCCAATGATCCAATCCTGGGTTAGACCGAAACCTACTGACTACTCCCACTATAAAACAAATGTCCGATCTTATGCATAACATAGCATACATGAGACTACCAACCGCTGAGACATATGAGATATATCTCATTTCCTTAACATATTGAGGTGTCTTAGGAGATTTTTCCTTTGACAAATGAATTCCATGTCGATAAGGCAGATTGCCTTTCTTGGAATTCTGCATCCCAAATCGCACAAGGATGTTGTCGATATATGATACCTGAGACATAGCTAATAGTCGTTTCTTGCGATCCCGAAGTATCTGAATCCCAAGAACATAATTGGCCTCTCCCAAATCTTTCATTTGAAATTGGTTAGCTAGCCAGGTTTTCACGTCCGATAATATCTTTACATCATTCCCAATGAGTAAAATATCATCGACGTATAAAACAAGAAAAAACCACCTTCTCGTTAATGACGTGGTTGTATACACAAGGCTCATCGACATTTTGCTCAAAGTCATAAGACTTGAATGTGATATCAAATCTTATATTCCAAGATCGAGATACCTGCTTGAGTCCATAAATGGACCTTTGCAGCTTGCAAACCTTTTACTCTTGACCTTGGGCTATGAACCCCTCTGGTTGTACCATATAGATACACTCATCAAAATTGTCATTCAAGAATGCAGTCTTGACATCCATTTGCCAAATCTCATATGCGACAATGGATAGAAGAGTGCAGATAGATTTGAGCATAGCTACTGGCGAGAAAGTTTCCTCATAGTCAACTCCCTCTTTCTGGGTATAACCATTGGCCACTAGCCTAGCCTTAAAGGTCCGTACCTTCCCATCTGCTCCCCTCTTTCTCTTATAGATCCACTTGCAACCTTTTGGTTTTACCCCATCAGGTTGGTCTACAAGTTCCTAGACTGAGTTGGAGTACATAGACTCTATCATTAGGTTCATGGCTTTGAGTCATTCCTCTTTGTCAGAATCATCCATTGCACTACGATAGGTCAATGGATCATCCATACTATTACTGGATGCAATAATTTATGCCTCTCCAACTCCTAAATAGCGATCAAGTTGTCGAAAAACCCTCATACTACGTCTAGGTGGCAGATAATTCATAAAAGCTTGCATCTGATGCTCAGATGTCGAAGGTGTTATGTATTCCTTAACTGTCATTGATGATGGTGTGCTGGTCGAACCAACAAGTAACTCCTCGAGTAATACTTTACTTCAAGGTTTGAACTCCCTCATATAGTCCTCCTCTAGAAACGTAGCATTTGTCGATACAAACACTTTGTTATCTTCAAGGCTATAGAAGAATCCACCCCTAGTCTCCTTAGGATAGCCTACAAATAGGAAGACCTAAGAACGTGGCTCCAACTTTGTAGTTTTATTCTTCAGCACATGTGATAGACACCCCCATATGTTGAAATGTCATAAACTAGTTTTACGACCACTCCACAACTCTAAGGGAGTCTTAGAAACAGAAGTAGATGGAACTATATTAAGGATATGCATTGCAGTTTATAATGTATGTCCCCCCAGAATGAACTAGGTAGTGAGCTATAACTAAACATAGATCTCATCCTATCTGGTAGGGTCTGATTTCTCCTCTCTGTAACACCATTCTGCTGTGGTGTTCCAAACGCTGTGAGATGAGATACTATCTCATGCTCAACCAAGAATTCCTCGAAATCTCTGTCTAGGTATTCTCCTCCACGATTTGATCGTAGAGTTTTGATTATTTTACCTAATTGGTTCTCAACCTCAGCACAATACTCTTTGAACTTTTTAAAAGTATCTGACTTGTGCTATATTAGGTAAACATACCCATATCTTCAATAATCGTCAATAAACATGACAAGTATTCATAACCACCTCGGGCTCTTACATTCATCGGTCCGTAAACGTCCGAATGTATAAGCTCAAGTGGTTGACTGACTCTTATACTTTTTTCCAGTAAAAAGTCTCTTGGATATTTTTCCTTCTAAATATGATTCACAGACTGGTAAAGTTCCGAGCTTTAACTGGTTTAAGGCTCCGTTCTTTATCAATCTATCTATCTGGTCAAGGCTGATATGACCAAGTCTAAGATGCCATAGATATGTGTCATCGTGAGAAATTTTGCCATTTAGTTTTAGGTTTCTCAACTTTAAACATTTCAGTATTGAGCAGTGACTTATGTGTTAACGGTTTTAACACATACAAGTTATCTCCTAGTTTCTTTAGCATATTGGTAATTCATTTTTGAAATAATAAATATTATTATTAGATAAAATGATAACCATCATGCAATAGTTTTGAAACAGAAATCAAATTTCCATGACAAAACAAGAACAAACACCACTTTGTTTAAATTCAAATAACTTTTATTTGAAAAATTGAAAACTGATAACTCCCACTACTTTACTGAAACAACATCTCATGTCCTGACTCTCATAGTAAAGTTACCTTCAGCAATATCTTTACGTATATCAATTAGTTGTACCTTTAGCCTTCCCAATGCTATTCTTTTTCATCTTTACAGATTTTGAAGACTCGGTAATATTTGCCTCAGCATTGGGCTTACGAGGATCCATAAACATGGACTCGTAGTGGGTGAGCTCATTAAGTAGTTGGGTCAACATAAAAGTCAACTTATTCATAATATAGTTTCTTTTAAACTATAGGAAACTCTTTGGAAGAGTTTCCATAATCATGGTCACCTGGCTACACTCGTTAATATGAGCTCCATGAGTCTCGGTAGTGTTGAGATAGGTCATCATCCTTAAGAGGTGCTCTCGGACTGATGTCCATTCCTTCATCCTAGCAGTCATTGCTGAGACCATGGCCTCATGGCGTTGATGCTCCGAAGACTGCCCGAACATGCCCTGTAATGACTCCATCATCTTAGATGATGAAGCCATAGGCTCATGCTTTGCAACAAGAACCCCGGACATCCCTGCTAGCAAGTAGCAGCGGGCCTTCTCATTTGCCGCAACCTATTTCTGGTAGGCATCGCGCACAGCTTGGCCAGCATTTCTAGCCGGCTCGGGAGGACACTCCTCCGTCAGGATAAACTTTATGTCTTCGCAGACCATGATAGTGTTCATGTTATTTTTCCACTTAACATAATTTTCTCCCGTTAATTTATCATTTGAGAGTATGGAAATAATCGGAGAAACCATGGCTGAAAAATAAAATAAACATGCATTTAACATTCATTCATCGCATATTAAGATTATCAAACAATTTTGGCATAAAATTAAACATGATGCATGAACCATGAATAACGAATTAGAAACCTAAGAGAATTATTATGCCACGAAAATCTATCATCCCACAAATAAGTGCCGTCGTAGGGTATGTCAAGTATTTACATGATAGATCGAGACAATCTCAATTGATTAATATATGTTGGAATAACTCTTATTCCTATATTAACCAACTACTGTTTGATTCGATCAAGGAATTTAGATTAACAGTTAATCATTCCTTTGTGAGTGTGACCCGTTGCTTTGGGTATGGGTGTGTATTAATCGGTTTTAACCGATTAACCGAACCATTCCGACCCATTTTTTTATTACTGTTCGGTTAAATCGGTTATTGCGGTTAAAATTTTTAACTTTTTTGATTATTCGGTTCGGTTACGGTTATAAGATTAGTATAACCGAACTGACCGATTAACCGAAATTAAACCATATATATATATATATATTAGCGCATGCGAATCTTTTAATTTTTTAGAGTTAAGATAGTCTGCATGTAAACTCTCAATTGGTTGTAGTTATATTGATTTGATAATACTACCCGAAAATAAAATTGATAAAATTCAAATGACAAGCTGCATTAAGAGCTTGGTTTTGACTCTTTTTAATTTCTCTCAAGAATTTAAAGGTAAAAATACATAAAATTTGAAATTTGTAGATTTTGCATCGTGGTGGATTCGTGACCCTTAAAATTTCTAACATGGTAGGTTTGGAAGAAAATCTAAAGGCCGTGACAATCATCGAGGGTTTAAAAAATATTTCTCTCGCATGTAATTAAATATAGATATATTTAATCAAATGTTAGTTAGAATCAGTATTTTTAGAATCAGATATGTGATCGAATTAGTGATCTAAAAAAATTAATGTGTCAGTGGTTCGACCGGTTGAAACGTTCCGAAAAAATCGGTAGAACTGACTTACATCATATATATTTTAGTAATTAAAAATTATAAAAAATATTAAATTTTAATTTATTGTATTTGTTAATAACCGAATTAACCATAACTGACCGAAATATAATGGTTAATTGGTTAATGGTTATGTGTCATAAATTGGTTAAATAAGTCACACTTTTATTTAACCGAAAATTTCGGTACGCTTAAAAAATCAAGGATTAACCGACCGAACTGACCGATGCACACCCTAGCTTCGGGACCCTTGGACTTAACCAGTGAAATGTCACCGTAGGGCATGTCAATTCACCAGATACATCTAGAATCCCTATCCTGATATTGACCCAGAATGGACACTATCTGTAGGGGGACGAAAGCAAAGCCGTCTCGATGCACCTTTTGAATCTCACGTTTTCAGACTAACAATGGAGATCGCGAGATATACTGTCATATATCCCTCTTCTACTCGCTATTTTGAGTTTAAGGTTTCTATTTATAAAATATCTAATATTTTAATTTAACTAGTGTGAATAAATTTATGGAGGCTAAATCATAACTCTTATTCACACTAGTACACCATTAGTGACCTAACTAATTTTAACTCTTAAAATTTATATCACTAATTTCCATTAGTCTCTACTAATTGTATTACTCAATTAAACTAATTTAATTAGAGTGGTATTTGTGACCAATTATATTTTAACTTTTAAAATACTAGAACAATAATAGGTTTAAAAATTTAGAATCCTAAAATGGTCAAGATTTATATTAAACTATTTAATTAATCTTAGTGCGTTATAAAATCCGATGATACGTGGAATTGTATCCCGAGTGCAGACCACATTACCGTCCATTCGGATTCAACTATGGAATTTATGTCCGGGTTTCCATCCTATATACCAATGGAATTTATTATGCACTTACTAAGCCCAATATATTAGAATTCAAATTTTAAACCATAAAACCAATTAATCCAATTAATTATTTTTCCATGCATATCATATTCTAATTTAAATATTTTAAATCACATAAAATCACATTTCATGTCTATAATGATTATACATCAATGCATGTTATGGCATGTGAAATGCAAGAGTAGACACCCTAAGCTATATGTCATGTTATTCAAATAATTCGAATTAAACATATATATAACATTAAAAAAAAAAATTTGCATTGACCGGGTTCTTATTTTTCCTATACTAATCAAATTAGTACAAAAATACCCAAGGCATCCATTGGTCTTCAAATCACGCTCCAAGGTGGTGTTGGCTCCTTTTGCGACTTTGGTGCTCCAAATTATAACAATTGAATTTTTTACATTGGAAAATTAAAATTACAACAATTGTAAAAATTGGCCTTATGGCCTTACATCCCAAAATCAAAACCAACAATAATTAAGAGCTGGAAAAATTTACGACCAATGCAAAATCCATTCATCACATGAAAAAAAATAACCATTCATCACATGAATATTATTTTGTGCCTACACATCTAAACATGATTATCAATATTTATAACTCATATAAATATATAAAAACAATAACTTTTAATGAAAAAGTGAAGGGTTAAGAAAATTTTTCAACCTTGCTCTCGATGCCAATTGTAGGAAATGCTTTCCTTGCGTAGCGGAAGCGGCTTAGACACACAGATCAGACTTGAAAATTTTTTCTGCCCTTCCCTTTGAGTGGCCGAATGTGACCAGTAGTACCACTGAAATTTTACTACTGTTTTTAATAAAATTTTAGCCCTGAAACATCCTCGGAACAGTCCTCAAACAGTCTCGAATAACAGTGCAAAAATCAGACTATTTTTGGACGCAAAAAGCGCCCAAACCAAAACCAAAACAGTCCCAAATTTCCGTGACTAGCAGTGAAGTTTTCAAGTCTGATTTTTCTAAGAGAAAAAGCCCCAACACAAACAAGTGTTCGGAAGTGGGCAAAAATCCACCCCACTGTCGTGAGTTATATTAGATGGAAAGAATAATTTTTGGTTCAACACTATAAATTATTCCGAGCTATGTCTCGTTACAAACGGAAACTAGTGTGGGCTAGACTCACAAAATTAATCCCTAAACTTTTTAGAGATTAATGTCTCACACAATTTTGTTTTATTTTTCTTCTTTGTTCTCCTTTTGTTTTCTCAACAATTTGAGAGGATTTGAAGAATGAGAAGATGGAGGCTAGGGTTAGAGAATAAGAGATTCCCAAAAAGAAAAATTAAAATTCCTTTTTATACTTATGGTTTATTATTTCCAAAATAAAGAAAACCCTTCATATTCCACCATGTGTATTTTCGGCCAAGGGGTTTATTTTTCAATAATCGTATGGATCACGATTGCATTTAGAGTATGTAACAAGCCTTTAAACCCCTAGATGGCCCTAATGGATGAGTTATAATCTCGTGGGGGCTTACAGCGACGACACCCACAAATATCATTTAACACACACATGCAACTACATAAATATAAACATAACTATAATAACGACGTCCTGAGAGTTATACATAATATGGTCCTCAGAGAATATTTAGTAACGAAGCCCCAAAACCATCAAAGTGTTGGGTTTCTACTATAGTCCCAAGATCAAATTAAGCAATGAAAAGTATGAATACATCAAAGTTAAAGTTGCGGAATACTCACTTTGATCGGCTTTTGTGATGCGAGGAACAACAAAAAATTTCTGCTCCACCATTGATGCTAATGGCAAAGCTCCATTTTTGTGCTCCTTGTTGAATCTCCAAGCTCCAAGCTTTGTGTGTGGATTCCATGCTCATAGATGGGTTTCCCTATCACCTTTGTATGACTCCTAATGTGTGCTAGCACCTTGGAATCTTTGCCACAAAATTTCCTAAAGCTTGTTCTTGCTCACGGCAATGGAGAAAATAAAAGAGAGAAGAAGATGGCCCTTTGCCGAATTTTGAGAGAGAGAAGAGTAAAGTGATGAGTTGATTTTTATGTATTTAGATTTCTAAAATCTAATACCAAAAATTCTAATCCATAAAGTACAAGGCATTTAAGCCTTCCAACCACTCCCATCAATCACAAGTGACTAACATCACATGACTCAAAGTGACAAGACATCCATCACTTGAATGACTAATGATGTGATGCTTGATGTGACTTGTGGGCCGCACTTGAATTCAAAATGCGAGTGGGCCCGCAAACACTCTCGGGCTCCGGTTCGCTAATTCCGAATTAACGAATTTTCTGTTGCGACGTAATTAAATCAAATTTAATTAAATAATTATGCCTAGAAAAATTACTATTCACGTCGCTAGCGAATTAATTCTAAATTAACTCGTTTGCCCGAATTAAAATCTAATTTTAATTCCGCGTCGAAATCTAATTTCGTATAATATATCGAATATATTATTTTATAGATTAATTCCAAATTAGTCGTTCTCTTTCTTTAAATAATATTTTATCCCAGATAAAATATCTCAGTAATTAATCCCAGATTAATTTTCTCTCTCTTATAATTAATCTCAGATTAATTAAGTGCGAGTCATACGTCATCGGTGAATCTTCGGGAAGCGACCCATGAGATCCCCGGATATATTGGCAGTAAATCCGGTCGTCGGACTTTCCGAAAACGTACGTACCTAGTACTACGTTTTACCGATTTACAAGACATGGTTGGCTTCTAGCAAAGCACCGTGCCTACCCAATTCTCCAGAAATATTCTTAAAGGAATATGTAATTTATATCAGGCGTAGTATACGTAGTATTGCGTATTGCGATCCAGTATCAGATTTCACGTGCTAGGCCTGAGGCTGGTATTGTATCTGCCCCGTACGAAGCACATGTCGGATCTCTGGTAACCAGTCTCTATAATTGGATAAACATGACCTAGTCATAATATCCCGATAGCTGCAGCATATAAGAGCACCAGTTCCGTATCCTACGTGATCATCATCTCCACTATGACTGGAGTGATACTTCCATCTTGACATCACACCCAATACACTACGATTCTCAATATACCCAGAAGAGGCGTACATAGAACCGGTTAAAGCCCTGGACAACCAAAACCAAAGTATATTGATTGTCGCAAGTATTAGCGGTGCAAGTCTCAGGTTAAGACCAAATACACCTACCCTGATTCGGACTTCCATAGACACATAGTCATACTACCAATGGAATTCCGAGGGGTCTATCCAGAGCGAAGCTGTTTCCGTACCATCGGTAAACACAACCTCATATTACACTTGCATAAGTATCCAATACTTAAATATATGAGAACTATGTCGTTATGCTCCCACAACGCGCACAAGTGTAATACTAGTCTATTCCGCTTTATCGATGTCCAATCTCGATAATACTACGACTAGGGATTATTTAATGATTAAACCTTCGTGGATTGATACTGTCTCATATCATCTCAATCCAGAACTAATCATAAGGACCTTTTATCATTTATGTATCTTGGTAATCCAATTACAAATGATAAAAGAGCAATTTCCTTTGTGACATAGTTAATTTGTACAACAACACCATGATTTGTACAAATAGTGATGCTATGGGTCATAATTGTCCAACAATCTCTCACTTGGCATATAGCCAATCACTCAAGTGTCTTACACTTGAACTATGTACGGTTCGCTCAAACTTCTGCTGAGAAAAAATTACTTTCGTCAGCGGATTTGCAAAGTTATCATCTGATGCGATTTATTCGATCATCACATCGCCACGATGTATGATCCGAACGAATCAGATGAATAGTTGAAGTATATTCTTGGATCGTTGATGATATCATTAATTCTTTAGCCTGTGCTGTAGCCTAGTTCAGCTGCTAATAGAACTACACCTAATCCAATTAGGATTATTATAGATCCTAAGTGCTTCTATTGCTGCCTCAGCTGCAGTAATATTCTGATTTTGTTGTTTATTCGTCAACAGTATCTTGCTTGGAAGATTTCCAGCTCACTGTTCCGTTATTCAAACTATATAGTACCCTTATTCGACTTATAGTCATTTTTTATCAGTTAGGAAACTTGCAGCAGTGAACCTAGTCACTTCAAGTTCTCCTTCTCCATAGTATAAGACAGCATCCTTAGTTTATCTAAGATACTAAAAGATGTTCTTAACATCAATCTAGTGACTATCACTTGGATTGGTCTGATTGTGACTCCATATGCTCAAAGCATATGAGACACCAGGTCGCGTACATTTATTTCAATGTACGAGTTCTCGGAGGGTACTAACAACCTTTAGATCTAACCCAGTAGATCTTTATTCCTAGAATAAAGGTTGTCTCTCCCAAGAATTCCACGGAGAATTTTTCATGAAAGCCAAGCTTTCACCGATTGTATTATGGGAATGTCATTTCCAATAAATGATATATCATCATTATGTAGGACAATCACAGTCAGTGCACTCCCACTAACCTCTTTATATACACAAGAATCATTATCGTTTTGAATTAAATCATATACCATTATGATTACATCAAAACTATGGTTCCAAGAACTCAATGCTTGCTTCAATCCATCAATGGATCGAATAACCTCCAAACCTTGTTTGCTTGTTTTGGTGCAACAAAACCGTCAGGATGTTTTAAACATCCTCCAAAAGGTTTCCGTTTAAGGAAAATGATTTTTACGTTTAGCTACCATATTTGATAAATGAAACATGCAGCATCAGCAAGCATTATCCAAATGGATTTAACCATGGCAACGAGTAAAAGGTTTCGTCATAATCGACACAATGTTGATAACGGTATCTTTTTCGCTACAAGCCTAGCTTAGTACGTTGGTATGTTGCCATCCATGTATGTCTTCCTTGAAGACTCATTTAGTACCAATAGGCACAATGCCTTCCGGTACATCAACCAGTGTTCAAACTTGGTTGGTATACATGGAATCCATTTCGGACTTTATGGCACTTTGCCATAAAAGGGAGTCGATACCTTGTAACACTTCCTCATACGTAGTCAGTTCGTATTCCTCAATAAGATTGACATCTTTACGAGGTGAGATCAGAAACCCATACCTCTTAGGTTGTTTTCCGACTCTCTCCGACTTACACGGTTCTTGTGTAATTGAAGATTGTGGTATAGTTTCATCCTAGATGAACTATTTGTGTTCCATTAAGGACTCGGTGCCTTGAACAGTATTACTCTGATTTTCATCGAGTTTTACTTTCCTCCCACTTACCACTGCATATAGGTATTCCTCTTAGGAAAACCGCATGGAGAGCAACAATTACATTGTTCTCTTGTGAGTTGTATAAGTACTATACTTAGGTTACCTTAGGATAACCTACAAATTAGGCACTTATCCGATTTAGGTTCTAGTTTGGTATCATCCAAACATATGCCTAGCATATCCAAATCTTCAGGAATGAGAAAACCCAGTTTCTTTCCTGTTCATATTTAATATGAAGTCTGTCAAATAGATTTTCATGGAACCTTATTCAAAATAAGTTTTGCACTGTTTAATGCATATCCCTTGAAGGAAAATGGTAGCTCAGAGTGACTCATGATTAACCTTATCATGTCCAACAAAATTTAGTTTCTCCGTTCGGACACACCGCTCAATTGAGGTGTTCCGGGAGGAGTCCACATTGAAAGAATACTATACTCTTTAATATATTCGAGAAACTTATTGCTTAAGTATTTTCCATCATGGTCTAATCATGATGTTTTAATACTTTAGCCGACCTGTCTGTCTACTTCGTGTCGAAACTCTTTGAATTTATCAAAAGTTTCCGATTCGTGTTTCAAAAGAAACACATAACCATAACGTGATGCCACATCCGTAAAGGTTACGAAGTGTTCATATCCACTTCTAGCCTAGCTAGACATGTGCCCACCTACGTCAATATGAATGAGGGCTAACAGATCGGTGTCACTTGTACTTTTACCAAGTAAAAGGTGTTTTAGGCACTTTGCCTAATAGGCTAGATTCGTAGACATCATTTGAATAGAATCAAATCCGTCCTAGTATCCACTCTTCAAAAGTGTGGACATACGAGTCTTGTTTAATGAGTCCCAGACAACAATGCCATAAATAAGTCTCATTTGATTTAATCAGGTTGAGCTATTTGTTTATCATCTCATACGTTTGAGATTCATTTATATTCAAAATATAAATACTGTTATTCACATCTAATGTGTTTATCTCAATATCATCTTTATAAAATAAAACACTTTAGTGTTCTAGAATATAAAGGTATACTCGCAACGAGTTATACTATGATATAGAGACAATGTTTCAAGTCAAACTAGATATATTTTAACAGTTTCCTAATTTAAGTACACACCCGAAGGGTAGTTCCTAAACTTAGGATTCTATGGTTAAAACAGCGACTCTCGTCCCGTTTCCGACTCGTAAGTTAATCTCAACTGAAGTCATTATCCTGCTAATCAGCAGATTCTGCAATTCAGTACATATCTATGTACAATACTTAGTATCAAAATCCAATTTTGAAGCCAGTAGTGAACATGTTTATGACAAACATACTTAAAGCCGGAGCCTTGCCCTGCTTTACTTCCTTCATGTCTGCCTTGTCCATACGGCAGTTACACATCCAGTGACCCCGTTGCCACAGTTTAGGCAGATATTTTGGGATATGTCATTTGTCTTCCTAGAAGACTGTGATGATTTTACCTTTGTCCCTTTTAGAAGCTCTGGCTGTGCCTCCTAGAGCATAGCCATCAACTCTCCAAGTGTTTACTCTTGGTTCATAATGAACCTGCCCCAGCTACTGGGTAGAGACTATAAGATCAAATCTTTGGTAGTCTCAGCCACGTAGGTAATGCCTAGCTAACCTAGCTGATCGATGTCAGCAATCATCTGTGTCACCTAGTGTCCGATAGATGTACCCTCTGACATTCACGAGCTAAAGAGCTTCTTATGCAATTTGTACTTTTAAGATTTAAGAATAGATCTATGAAGATCTTTAATTTGATTTAAGAATAGATCTATGAAGATCTTTAATTTCATCATCATGGTACAAGGATCTAATCCTTAATTCTGATGACGGAATTAAAGTGTCATTGCATCAAGCATAAAGGATTGAGCACTAAAGTTATCATCACATGAATCTTCCAAAGATCATGTTCTACTATTTTCTCAACTCCGGGCTTAGGCCCAAGAGGTTGTTCTATCAAATAGAATAAATTCTTAGTTCCCAGGACTATCCTGAGGTTTTATTCCCAATTTGAAAATTAAATCCGTTTAAAGACAATTTACCCAGATTTATGTTTTAAACGCTAATCTTTCAGTTATCTTGATTGCCATAGTCCAACTATCCAATCAACGATTTTAGGTACTATTGAATATAATGATTACTATAGTCTAACTATATAATCAACTATAATTTAATTCTTTAAATTCAAATATATTGATTACTATAATCCAATTATATAATCAACTATAATTTGAAGTAGTTTGAATAAAGTCCAACTGTTTTAATTAAAACAACGACTAAATATTAGTCCAACTAATATATATATTAAAGTATTGACGAAAAATTGAAATGAGCGCGTATTGGCAAGTATCTAAACGAATTTGCAAATTTAATACTTGCCTCCCACTATTTTTCGACGAGCCTCTAACCCTCTGTTGAGTACTCGGGAAACCTTGTTTCCTAGTGGGCTAGGATCCCGTTAAATAACACACAACCTTGACTTTGGCCAACAAGCTGTATGATACTTAACTAGGTAAATCTCTAAGATCAATTGGATCTCATCCAATTTCTAGATCCAGTAGGTGGACATCCAAGTCTGAAACATATATCTTATATATGCCAATATATCCAATATATTCCCTAACATTTTTCCTTTGAATCAATTAAGCATTGGCTTTGGCACAACAAACTTAATGATTCCAGTTAAGCGGGACCCATTGACTTTGGAAAGGTTCGTAATCGATGTTGATGGACAAGAATTGATCTTGACTTTGGCCAACAAATCACAAGGACAAGACATGCGATATGGAACAAAGCCTTCATGATTCAAACACATCCGCGATGGACAAAGGCCTTGACTTTGGCCAACAAACCAGTGCCAATCTTGGATCTTGAGTAAGAATCACTCAATGGAAGGAAAACGCTTAATATATGTTGAGGGTTTTTCGCGTAATTGGCAACCAATTAATTATCTTTGTTAAGGTCTCATCATACACCTTTAAACAAGAATTCTAAAAGCATAATAAGGCGCGTAAATAAATTTAATAATGATATGTAGATGGATATTTAAAACACATTGTTCCTAGAACAAATCTCTCCCTTTCCTCTCTCCCGCTAGCACAATATTTACTTCTACCCGATTACATAACACTTCTAAAGAAACCTCATTTACATTGAGGGGAATAGGTGAGAAAAGAAATACAAAGAATCAAGAGGTAATAGGCTGGACACGCAGGTCCAATTTAATAAATTTTAAATTTATTACAAAAATTTCCAAAATTACCCTCACCCATCTAATATCCATTTGATATACATTATTCATACATCACATCCATGTATTCACACAAAGCACGTTATCAATCAATCTAATCCAATTAATTAATCTGAAATTAATGACCATCCAATGTTCAAACAATGATTTGATTTTCCGCGAGTCCGACTCGTTTTAAGAATAAGTACTCAAAGTACGAATTCTCGAATTATATTAAACTACAACATTAAATCCAATTTAATTTGTATTTAATACTAATTCTATATTTAATTCCAAATTAAATAATTACACTTTATTAATGTGCCTTTAGCGACTTAGATTCTAAATCTAATCTTTACGGGTCTCAAAGCCCAATTAACATCCAATATCAATTTAATTAAAGTCCAATGGGCTTTCAATTAATTTATAAGGCATGGACTTTGGTCAATATGGGTCAAACCCAAATACCAAAGCCCAATTAAGGAATCACCCTTATTTGCCAAAAATCAATTTAGGCCCAATTAAAATATTAAAGGCCCATTTAATTATATTTGGACTTTATGGATATGGTTTTGGGCCCAATTGGATCCAACTAATTAACCTAAACCAAACTTGGCCCAACCAAGCCCATTAAGCCCAAATACAACTTTATAAGCCCAATTCCAAATTAAGCCCAATTAATTTAATTACAATATTTCAAATTTCATAATTAAATTAATTCAAGTGTATAGCCATGATTAATTAACCAAATTAACATTTCCAAAATACCAATTTATATAATTAATCATGCTTATTATCATCAACACATGTCCAACATTATTGAATCAAAAATCAATTCATTTTCCATGCTTCAACTCACGACAATTAGGGTTTTATTGTCCGATTTCGAATTCAATCCAATTAAATCCTAAATCAACATTTCCCAAGTCTTTCAAACTCATCCAATGATTCAAAAAACAAAAATCACCATGACATTAGGGCAAGCTCACATTCGGCCAAGCCTAAATTTTGGGGAAAATTTGATCCAATTCAATTTTCATCAAATTGATCACAAATAACTCTAAGTTATCGTCATTCAAGCATACTCAAACAATCAATTTCATCCAAACATGCTCAAATCAATTTTACCCTAAATCCAATTTCATGCTTAAACAAGGCTCTTGACACCATTGTTGGGTTTCTACTATAGTCCCAAGATCAAATTAAGCAATGAAAAGTATGAATACATCAAAGTTAAAGTTGCGGAATACTCACTTTGATCGGCTTTTGTGATGCGAGGAACAACAAAAATTTTATGCTCCACCATTGATGCTCACGGCAAAGCTCCATTTTTGTGCTCATTGTTGAATCTCCAAGCTCCAAGCTTTGTGTGTGGATTCCTGCTCATAGATGGGTTTCCCTATCACCTTTGTATGACTCCTAATGTGTGCTAGCACTTTGGAAATTTTGCCACAAAATTTCCTAAAGCTTGTTCTTGCTCACGGAAATGGATAAAATAAAAGAGAGAAGAAGATGGCCCTTGGCCGAATTTTGAGAGAGAGAAGAGTAAAGTGCTGAGTTGATTTTTGTGTATTTAGATTTCTAAAATCTAATACCAAAAATTTAAATCCATAAAGTACAAGGCATTTAAGCCTTCCAACCACTCCCATCAATCACAAGTGACTAACATCACATCACTCAAAGTGACAAGACATCCATCACTTGAATGACTAATGATGTGACGCTTGATGTGACTTGTGGGCCGCACTTGAATTTGAAATGCGAGTGGGCCCGCAAACACTTTCAGGCTCGGGTTCGCTAATTCCGAATTAATGAATTTTCCGTTGCGACGTAATTAAATCAAATTAAATTAAAAAATTGTGCCTAGCAAAATTACTATTCACGTCGCTAGCGAATTAATTCTAAATTAACTCGTTTGCCCGAATTAAAATCTAATTTTAATTCCACGTCGAAATCTAAT
Source organism: Zanthoxylum bungeanum (assembly GCA_019454045.1). Taxonomy (NCBI): domain Eukaryota; kingdom Viridiplantae; phylum Streptophyta; class Magnoliopsida; order Sapindales; family Rutaceae; genus Zanthoxylum; species Zanthoxylum bungeanum. The sequence goes on along the minus strand of SKCR01046253.1, from coordinate 82,450 downwards.
TTTGTATAATATATTGAATATATTAGTTTATCGATTAATTCCAAATTAATCGTTCTCTCTCTTTAAATAATATTTTATCCCAGATAAAATATCTCCGTAATTAATCCCAGATTAATTTTCTCTCTCTTATAATTAATCCTAGATTAATTAAGTTCGAGTCATACGTCATCGATGAATCTTCGGGAAGCGACTCATGAGATCCCCAGATATGTTGGCAGTAAATCCGGTCGTCAGACTATCCGAACACGTACGTACCTAGTACTACGTTTTACCGATTTACAAGACATGGTTGGCTTCTAGCAAAGCACCATGCCTACCCAATTCTCCAGAAATATTCTTAAAGGAATATGTAATCTATATCAGACGTAGTATACGTAGTATTGCGTATTGCGATCCAGTATCAGATGTCATGTGCTAGGCCTGGGGCTGGAATTGTGTTTGCCCCGTACGAAGCACATGTCGGATCTCTGGTAACTACTCTCTATAATCGGATAAACATGACCTAGTCATAATATGCCGATAGCTGCAACATATAAGAGCACCAGTTTCGTATCCTATGTGATCATCATCTCCACTATGACTGGAGTGATACTTCCATCTTGACATCACACCCAATACACTATGATTCTCAATATACCCAGAAGAGGCGTACACAGAACCGGTTAAAGCCCTGGACGACCAAAACCAAAGTATATTGATTGTCGCAAGTATTAGCGGTGCAAGTCTCAGGTTAAGACCAAATACACCTACCTTGATTCGGACTTCCATAGACACATAGTCATACTACCAATGGAATTCCGATGGGTCTATCCAGAGCGAAGCTTTTTCCGTACCATCGGTAAACACAACCTCATATTACACTTGCATAAGTATCCAATACTTAAATATATGAGAACTATGTCGTTATGCTCCCACAGGTGTAATACTAGTCTATTTCGCATTATCGATGTCCAATCTCGATAATACTATGACTAGGGATTATTTAATGATTAAACCTTCGTGGATTGATATTGTCTCATATCATCTCAATCCGGAACTAATCATAAGGACCTTTTATCATTTATGTATCTTGGTAATCCAATTATAAATGATAAAAGAGCAATTTCCTTTGTGACATAGTTAATTTGTACAATAACACCATGATCTGTACAAATAGTGATGCTATGGGTCATAATTGTCCAACACAACTCAAATCCAAATTCTTGAATAAATTATCTAAATTAGACTCAAGTGTGTGTGTGTGTGTGTAAATGTCCACTTATAGTTCAAATCCTAGGAAAGTTAACTCGGTGACTTCATCTCAAAACGTTGCATCCAATGGGTAAAACTAACCTAGATATCTCAAAAATTCTATGTATTTGCCTATTAAACTCGATATGGTATGACTTCTTTTTTCTTTATCTTTTGAGTCACGTATCATTTAAGGTAACTTTTCTCCTTATGGTGGTTCTAACACTCGCCCATTGGTAGGTTCACACTTATTGGTTATAGGTGGTGTATTTCTTTTTCAAAATATTTATTTTTTTCAGCTTTTTTCATTTTTTTCAAAAGAATTGTTTTTGCTAGCCATACCATATATCATAAAAATTTACAAAAGAAGACAGATATCTAAACAAACAGTCATTCATCATCAAACAATTTTCTCAACTAGTCACTTTGTCCACTACCTAGGTTCTTACTGCTAGAAACCTATTGTTGAATACATAAAAGTCTAACCTAGATCACCTACTCAAGGCATCAGATAAAAATAAATTGAGCACTTATCATTTCTAAGATTTCACACCAAGGAAAACGATCTCATAATTTGAACTATATTTCACTACCACATGACTTAAATTTTTTTTAAAAGAAATAAAATAGCATAACTAACACAACATATGCACACACCCCCAAACTTAAAATTTGTATTGCCCTCAATGTAAAATAAGCATACAGAATAAGGGTGAGGAGTAATACTATCGTGCATGTGGTGTACCATTCTCCATCACTTTTAGGTCCTGCATTGCGACGCGAAGTGATGTACGTCGCGACATCCAATGTCACCAACTATCTATCTCAATTTTGTACTATATCGCATCGTGACGTCCAGGGTAGCGGTGGGACCCGCGCTTGGTTTAGCTTATAATCATACTTTGGCTACATGAATTGATTGGGTTGTGCTAGTATCTGCATAATTATACATGCAACATTGTTAGACACATAAATAGTATAAAAAAATAAATAAACAATTATAAATTAAATAAATAAATAAACTAAAGAAACTAAAAATAAACGCGTGGGTTACCTCCCCACTAGCGCTCAATTTAACGTCTTTAGCCAGACGTAACCACCCAATTAGTCATGGTAGTTCTCTTGTAAGCTTAGTTGACTAAGACATGATCGCCCAACGTTCACTCATATGTTTCCTATGGGATGGCAAGAACTGAACGTCTTGCTACGGTATTCTCTCATTGTAATATTCTCTGAGATCTATCAACGGCTCAATAGATGTTCCCATCCACGGATCAATTCTCACATGAGGTGGCAAGTCGCAAACATACATATGTACCCCTATAATTCTCCTGTCTGCACTAAGTGTCTTCGGTGGGCTTGTCTTAAGGCTATCATTGTGGTGATACATGCTGACTATTTCTGAACCTGCATCTCAAATATTTTCTATCATGTGGCATTATTCATCATCTTGTGAGCTTAACATGACTTTGAATACATGAAAGGCCGCCTCTTGATATTGCACTCTCATGGTAAGTTCACCATTTTATATGTCTATCAGCGTTCTTCCTGTTGCCAAGAAAGGTCCTCCAAGGATGATTGGGACTTCATTATATTCCTCTATATCTAAAACTATGAAGTCCATAGGGAAGACGAACTCATCCACTTTTACCAGCACATCCTCTATTTTACCTCGAGGGAAGGTGATGGATCTATCTGCTAGCTGCAGCGTAACAATGGTCGGTCTCGCTTCTCCTAAACCCAATTTCTGGTCAATAGATAGCGGCTTGAGGTTGATGCTCGAACTCAAATCACATAGAGCTTTAACAAAGTAGTGGTTGCCAATGGTACATGGTATGGTAAAACTACCATGATCATTTAGCTTGGGTGGCAGCTTTTGTAAGAGGGCACTACATTCCTCTGTGAGGGCCACCATTTCAAACAAGCTCAACTTCATTTTCTTTGAAAAGATGTCTTTAAAAAACTTTACATAGCTGCACATCTGCTCTAGTGCCTCAGTGAAAGGGAAAGTTGATATAAAATTTCTTGAAGATCTTTAATAACCTTGAAAACTTCTTTTCTAGCTTTTGCTGCTGCAAACATTGAGGGAATGAAAGAAGTGGATAATTTCTTAGGCTTGCCTATTTCATATTTCCTTCATCTCTCATCTTTTCTTTGGTAGGGTCTACCTCTTTCTCTGTAGACTATTTTATCCCAATATCCTTATCGATGACAGTCTCGTTCTTCAATATGATAGCCTTATAAAATTCACTAATTTTTCCCCTTGGATTACGTTCTGTATCACTCGAAAGAGCACCCAATGGTCTACAGTTCTGTCCACTTGCCAATTGTCCTAATTGATTATCCAGTGTCTTCAAAGATGCAACTTGGTTGTGGACTAATATTTCTAATATAGGGTTGTTCTTGGAATTTTCCTCACTCTGTTTAGTGAGAAGCTTGTTGTGATTCACCACTTGTATCAGTGGCTTTTTCTTGGGTGGCTTGCTCTCATGAATGGCCTCTATGTTCTCCTGCAGGCCATGTGATTCATCATGTGGTCATGTCCATTGGTTACTTTTCCATCCAAAATTCCACTCATGATTGTAGTTGTTTGAATAGGGGTTATGGCCTGGCCTGTTGAACTTGTTAACATAGTTCACAGACTCGCCATATTGAGTGTGTGGCTCCCCATTCCATCCTCCTATATATCCTAAAATTGTGGCCCTAACATTGTTCATCATTTGCATACTTATGACCTTTAAGCATTTGCTGATTTGGTCGAGTTTAGCACTCACAACTGTATTGATCTCCACCTCGTGGACGTCTGCTACTTGTTTAGGCATATTCCTCTCTGTTGGCCATAATGAATTATTGTTAGCCATTTCTTCTAATAGATCTTAAACTTGGTTTTCCCATTTTTCTATTAATGCACCTCATGCGACTACATCCAGTCTAGACTTCATCATCTCACTAAGCCCATTGTAGAAAGCCTATACCTGCAGTCATTTGGCAATCTCGTGATTGGGGCATTTTCGTAGCAGTTCCTTGTACCTTTCTCATGCCTCGTAAAGGGATTCAGAGTTATATTGCACGAATGATGTGATGTCATTTCTTAATTTTGCAGTCCTACATATGGGTAAGTATTTTGCGAGGAATTTTATCCCCATGTCTGCCCAAGTTGTGATGGACCCTGTTGGTAGTGAATTGAGCCAACCATTTATCATTATCTCTTAAGGAGTATGGAAAAGCTCGCAACCGTGTTGCTTCCTCTTCCTATCGGTTGTAATTAAATATGTCGTACACTTCCAGGAAGCAGCTGATATGGGTGTTTGGGTCTTCAAATGCACCACCCCCAAACTGCACCGACTGCTAAATCATTTGAATGCATATTTTGATATCATATGTGTTTGCGGGCAGGGGTGGCAAGACAATACATGAGATGAAATCTTCAACCACCGGGATTTTCCTATCCCGAATGGGAAGTGGTGTTGCTTCTTCCAAGTATTCTAGTTCCCGATTGTTCATGTTGAGCTGCGTCTTTTGGTCTTCTCGTCTGTCCCTTCTCAACTGATAGAAAGTTCTCTCGATTTTTGGGTCAAGCGGAATGAGATCACAACTTGATATCACATGTGTTCCCCAGTAACGGTGCCAAAAACTTGATATTATAGCTCCGACTTCTTCTTATATAACTGTTCAAGAACCTTAATTAGAACTAAAACGACAAAATAAAATAAAATAAAAACGATTAGATAACAAGCAAAATATTTATTCCTAAAATTAATAATGAGGGTTAGAATATGTCCCGTGTAACGGCGCCAAAAATTTGATCGCGACTTCCACACGTTACGCAAACGCACGTATCGTTTAAGTAGTATAAAACTTATCGACCCCTCAATGCCTTATCACCTATGTTACAAATTATTAAGACTAACTACCTACGAGTATCTATTTGAAATTAAATATGGTTTTAAATTGAGTTTCAACTTAAGCTAAAGAAAATAAATATAACTATGATAATTTTCAAAGGCAATTAATCAAAAGAAGACATCCAGAGTTTTGAATCCACCCAGTATTATTCTAAAGATGAATTGGTTTTCCTATACTCGTGTAATAAATTGACTTATTAACCTGGAATACTAAGATATCCACAAGCCTCTTTCGATGGCCATGTGTAAATATTCAGGGTAAATTAATTAACTATAAACTCTAAATAAATAACCAATGATAAGCAAAACATCAATGAAGTAAGAGGAAGAATAAACTTTGTCGAGATCATCGGTCATTCACTTCTTGCTGTTGAAATTTGTGTTGGTCTTTGTCTTCTCTCAAAAATCTCTTTTAAGACTTCAAAATTATAGTATGAGACTCCCATATAGGTTTTGGAACGAGTTGTTACTTATATAGGATGTCCAAGGGGCGTTTCTTGATCCAAAATTAAGCTGGGACGAATTTGGGCCGACTTCCCATGTCGCTTCATCGGTGTGTCGTGATGTGCAAAGACATGTGACCGGCGTAAACACACACGTATAACGCAAGCGCACGTATCGTTCAAGTAGTATAAAAATATCGATCCCACGAGGACTTAATTCCTACTGTTGTTATTAATTATTGATACTATTTATTTACAGGTATCTAATTATAGGGAGAAGGGAATTGATTGCTTTTGGTTGGTTGAATGTGGATTTGCTAATTAAAATAAAAACAGACTCAAAAGAAAATACTAAGGAAAATAAAATAAAAGAATCAAAGATCTAGGGTCGTGACTCCACACAATATTATTATAAAGATGAATTGATTCTCTTATATATGTGTAATAACTAAGTTTGCTAACTTGGAACACGAAATTATGCAAAAGCATCTGTTGATGGTCAAACGCAAATACCCTGTATAACCCAATTGAACCATATGTCTATGTCAACCAAATTACCTGGATTCATTAAGATTAAGTTCCAATTATGGCTACCCTTGCTCGACAGGTATATGTCTATCCTGTAAGGAAATCTATTAAAGGTTTATCTATCCTCAAGGAAGATTGTGGGCTATTGAATCTAAGGCTGAAACCTAAAATCCCTATGTCTAGTTCATTTTAAGTTTACCATATCAATCTTATTGGTGATCATGTTGGTTTCTAAAGTTGTCCCAAGATCATTCAAGCATAAAAATACATGTGAATACAATAAAGAAGTATGACAGAATCATACTTACAATGAACGGATTATGGAAGTGTTGATGACAAAAAATTTTCTCCTTGTCCTTGTAGAAGTCACGGCCAAGGTCCCAATTTTTTTTGAAGAGTTGAATCCAAGCTCCAAGCTTTGTGTTGATTCTAAGCTCAAAGGTGGGTTTCCCTAACACCTTGAATGATTCTTTAAGTGTGCTAGCAAGTGAAGAAAAGAAAAATAATTCTTCTTCTTCTTCAAAGAGGCTCACGACAATGGAGCAAATGGGAGAGAGAGTTTCAAGTTTTTGGTATTTTGTTTTCTAAAAACATAATACAAAAATCTCACCCAAATTTGGTATATCACTTTCCAAAAGTCAAAAGCCAATTTTGGAGGCAAAATGGCATTAATTTCCCACAACCACCAACATCATGAATAATGACTGGTTGTCAATCACCAAAAGGTGACTTGACATTCATCACTAAAATGATTGCGATGAGACGAGCGATGTGACTTGTGGCCGCACTTGATTCAAAATCGGAGTGGCCTCACAAACACATTCCGGGCTCGGGTTCGTTAATTCCGAATTAACGAATTTTCCATTGTGACGTATTTAAATCAAATTTAATTAAATAATTATGCCTAGCAAAATTACTATTCACGTCGCTCGCGAATTAATTCTAAATCAATTTGTTAGCCCGAATTAAAATCTAATTTTAATTCCGCGTCGAAATCTAATTTCGTTTAATATATCGAATATATTCTTTTATCGTTTAATTCAAATTAATCATTCTCTCTCTTCAAATAATATTTTATCCCAGATAAAATCTCTTGGTAATTAATCCCAAATTAATTAAGTTCGAATCATTCGTCATCGGTGAATCTTCGGGAAGCGACCCATGAGATCCATGGATATGTTGGCAGTAAATCCGATCGTCGGACTATCTGAACACGTACGTACCTCGTACTACGTTTTTACCGATTTACGAGACATGGTTGGCTTCTAGCAAAGCACCGTGCCTACCCAATTCTCCAGAAATATTCTTAATGGAATATATAATCTATATCAGACGTAGTATACATAGTATTGCGTATTGCGATCCAGTATCGGATGTCAGATGCAAGGCCTGGGGCTGGAATAGTGTCTGCCCCGTACGAAGCATATATCAGATTACAAACAACTAGTCTCTTTAATCAGATAATCATGACCTTGTCATATTATCCCGATGGTTGCAACCATTTAGAGTACCAGTTCTGTATCCCTGCGTGATCATCATCTCTATATGACTGAAGTGATACTTCCATCTTGACATCACATCCAATACACTACGATTCTCAATAAACCCAGAAGAGGCGTACACATAACCTGTTAAAGTACTGGACGACCAAAACCAAAGCGTATTGATTGTCACAAGTACTAGTGATGTAAGTCTCAGGTTAAGACCAAATACACCTACCCTGATGCGGATTCCCATAGACACATAGTCATACTACCAATGGGATTTCGCGGGGTCTATCCAGAGCGAACTGTTTCCGTACCATCGGTAAACACAACCTCATATCACACTTGCATAAGTATCCAATACTTAAATATATGAGAACTATGCCGTTACGCTTCCATAACACAAACAAGTGCGATACTAGTCTATTCCGCATTATCGATGTCCAGTCTCGATAATACTACGACTAGGGATATTTAATAATTAAACCTTTATGGATTGATACTGTCTCATATCTTATAATCCAGAACTAATCATAGGGAATTTTATCATTTATATATTTAAGTAATCAAATTACAAAATGATAAAATGCAATTTCCATTGCTACATAATTAATTTGTACAAAAACCATAATGTCTTTTACAAATAGTGGCACTATGGGTCATAATTGTCTAACAAATCAGACAACAAGAATTATTAAGCTTAACACTCAATATACAAACTAAAGAATTACCCAATAAATAATTAAATAAATTATTAAGCATAGTAATATTGTGTTTCATCACTTCCCTAGAATAATAAATTACCAGTATATCCAATTAAGTTGAACCAGCCATAAATGCGGTGTTATTATTTATCCATAAACCAGCCATATAGGCGGTAATTATCTGTCACCTAAAGACCAGCCATATAGGCGGTGTCACATTATGTTACATAATAAAAACCAGCCATTAAGGTGGAACCAACTTTTAATTCATATTATTAAATAACAATTTCCATATTATAATTGAAGTGAGATTAATCTACCTTTACTATTTCTAATTTAGAAATCTCCCTTTTTAAAATATATAAATTTGCGTGATAATTACCAACCAGCCATATAGGCGGTATCCTGATTAAGTCAAATGAATAATTAATTACCAACCGACCAACCTGGCGGTATCCTCATTAAGTTAGGTTAAAACCAGTTTAAAAATAATTACCAACCGACCAATATAGCGGTATCCTTATTAAGTCAAGTTTTAAATAATATATATATTATAATTAAAGGAGATTAATCTAAATTATAAAAGTAAAAAGCTTCACATTTACCCCAGCAGTAAATTAACTACTGAACATAAAAGAACAGAAAGAAAATAAAATAAAATTTTATTACAAAAAGTAAAACTGCATAATTGAAATTACTAGAAGTAAAAATGCTTAATTTAAATTACAAAAACTTAAACACACAAGAAGCAATCCTTAAAGTCCTTACAAAACTCAAGGAAGGCATGATTTGAATTCAGACATGAAGCTGAATTTATAGGTGTCAGTAGGGGTCGTGCATCGCGATGCGCAGCTCGCATCACGACGCGGGTGATTGTCGATGTGGCACACTCTGATTCGTCTACTTCAGATTCTGGATAAGGTGATAAGGTGACACGTGGCAAGGCGGCTGGAGCTGAATGATTGAGCTGACGTGGCGATGATGTGGCGGTGACGTGGCGACACGTGGCGAAAGTGACTGCCGGCATCATAGAATGATGACACGTGGCACGCTGTGATTGGTTGATGATGATGTGGCGGTGACATGGCACGTTGACTCGGTCAACTAGTGATGTGGACGATGACATGGCAGACACGTGGAGTGACATGTGGCGACACGTGTCGATGGCGACTGTCGGCACCGTAGGATGATGACACGTGGCACGGCGCATGTTAGCAAAGTCAACTTCTGAGATTCTGACTTGTGGACCCGGCGCACGTTAGCAAAGTTAGGCACATGTTAGGCGTCATGACGCGCAAGGCTTGACGCGTCGCGACGCGCGAAATGACCATTTTTCCCTTTTCATCCTTTTTCACTGTTTTGGCCCCAAATCACCTCCAGAATGTCCTGAAACTTTATTTATCTACAAAATAACACAAAACACATCAAAATATTCACAAAACTCAAGAAATTATACAAAATATTAGGTTAAATGAGTGGGAAATAGTGATACATTTACCACTCATCAACCTGCGTCACGACACGCCACTAGCTGTACTATCTGCCCACTTTTTCTTCATGTGCACATCTCGAGATGCAATCCTGCATTGGGATGAGCGTTTTGACTCCATATTTGTCATAATTTACTCTATATTTTGTTGTTTTCATCATTTATTAATTTCTCTGAGTCTTGAATATATTTTTACCTGTAAAACGAACCCAAAACACATCAAAGCACTCATAAAACTGGAGATACTCACAAAACATCAAGCTAGAGGGGTGAGAAAACATATGCATATTGGTCGTTCATCAAGAACGATTTAAGCTTCTCTCATTAGCATAAGTTCATGCATTTTTCATGAAGGGAAGCGGCCGCGAGTGCACAGCGAAAAATAAAAATTATTATGCCGCTTTCCCTTTGTCTAAGACTCATTTGTTTTGATTATTCTACAAACTTAGGCATGTTACTATATATTCTAAGCATAAAAACTCATAAAACATGCAAAGAACATAAACCTAAACATGTTAACTATCAAAAGAACTCTAATTAAAACAAATAAAGAAAAAGACTTACTTGAACCGAAGACTCCTCCAGTCTGTTGGGGTTGGTGCTCACAACGCCAATTCCCGGTTGTATTTCTTAATGAATACTTCTGTAAAACATTATTATTTTGAATAATATATGCAGTTTCTATAATATAATGTATCTTTTAATATAGTAAAGACGTAATGACCTTAGAATGACTAGTCATGGTACAGTTGTAAAAGCATCGTAACTGACATTGAGTTGTATCACGACGTTGTGATTCTCAGACAGTTCCTGGTCAAGGTTTACACTAATTGGTCAGTATAGTAAACCCGTCGAGACCGGTACATGTCGTATACAGGAATATATGATTCCAATGGTTTCTCAATGAACCATAAGTCTTGGAGACTAGTATAGATGTGTAGGTGTTTATAGCGGATAAACACTGAACGACTCACCGAAGATTCTTAATGAATGATACACCAATGTCAATAAGAATCTTGTCGGGTTGAGTCGCACTTGTGATTCTTAGACTTGAGATGCCACTGTGGGCACATGATACATCTTCTACACTTAGATGGCAGTCACGTCACCGATCTATTAAGATCAGACCTCTGCCTGTTCGTTGGGTGTAGATAGATCCTTAGGGTGTCATGTGCCTATCTTGATAGATCCTTAGGGTGTCCTGTGCATATCAAGATAGGATCCGTCAGTTCTGTGTATCAGAGCATAGGTAGTCCAAATGATTAGCAATCAGATAAAACCATGGGCCCGTGGTACAGTTTAGAAGCCAGTTCTAAACATTCTTTTTGAGATTGCTAATAGAATAGTCGACTGGATAATCCCCATAGAGATTTGACGTTTACATCTGTATCTCTGGGATATATCCGGATACCTGTGACGGAGGAATTATACATTTGCCATGACCTCGACCTGTATGATTCAGCGAGTTTATCCGTGATCGTCAAAATTTACGGGTGGATACATTATGGACACGAAATTAGATTTCGTGAAGGATATGCCTGAATCTAGAGAGTCTCAATAATGAAATATACTCGTAGAGCACTAGAGCAACATTTATAAATGATATTGATTATTTATAAAGTCGTTTAAAGGTTAAACGCAAAATACATGTTTAGGGACCCGATAGTCATTTCCTTAATTTTTGTGTATTTACATTTAATACTTGATTAATTTAAATACACATTAATTAATTGTCAAATTGAGATATTTGACTAAATATCATAAATGAATATATGTATTTAATATTTAATGTAAATATAATACATATATTTAATATATTTGTATTTAATTAATTAATTAATTATTTAATTGTTAAATGATTAAATTAATTAAAATATAAATATCTTAAGATTTAGATATTTGTTTTAATGGCTAATTTGCCTTTGTTGACTTTGTTAGAAATATCTTTAAAGTGTTTTTTTTTTATATTTTAACAAGTTGATTACATGAAATCCAAATGAAATTGAAATTAATTGTCTTGTATTTTGCTTAGGCCAAATTCGACCAAGGCCAAAATTAGGCAAGTATATATTGTTTTAATTTCATTTGGTGAGATAACCTAATACAATTTAATAAAAACTCCATTGAAAGAAAGAAAAAGAAGCTTGAGAGGAAGAAAAGAAAAACAAAGAAAAGCTTGGTTTTTAGTAAGTTTTCTTAACTTTCTATTAGAAAGGAAAATGTTCCTTATGTTCTAGGCTACATCTTGTGATGTTCTAATGTTATTCTTTTCTTTATTCTTTGTGTTTTTGTTTAATGGAAGTTTGTTGAAAGTGTTGAGCATGTATGAACTTGGAAGATTGTCACTAGTGTAGTAATAAGTTTTCTTTTTATGGTTTTAGAGCCTTGTTTCTAATCTAGATTTGATCAATAGTTATTTCATTGTGTTGAGACTTTAATTGGATGGAAGAAACATGATTAAAGTAATTGATTTAACCAATTTGGTCTAATTTGTCCAATTTGAAGAAATTGAAAAATTAGGGTTTAAGACCTCATCCAAATTTGGGGCTTTTCATTTATGTTGTGTATTTGGATGTGTATATGATACATATGAAATATTATGTTGATTGGATTTCATCTGATGTGTTTTGAAGCATGGAAGTGCAAAATGCACATTAGGCCACCTTGGAGGGGCTCTCGGCCAAGGGCAAAAATTTTGGGTTTTTTGTTTCTTTGGTATTTTGAAATTTAGGACATGTTAAGTTCATCTTAGAAATGATTTAGAATCATCCAAAATTGATTTGAACAATTTCGGACTAAAATGAACAAAATGCCAAGTGTAAGGGCAATTCGGTAAATTCACATAAATTTGATTTATTGAATTTTATTTCATAATTTTATTATTGGGTAATTAAATAAATATGTTTATTTAATTAATCCGAGAAAAAGTTTTGAAATCGGAAAATTTGATTTTCCACCGTTTCCGCTGCGTTACCAGATACTGCCCCTAAAACCCCTACACAGTCCTCCCTCCAATCTACAAGCTTTTCTCGAACTCAGCAAGCTCTTCCACGTTCCAAAGAGCCACCCAAGTGTGTGGCCTCCAAAGATGCACACACCAAAGCCAAAACTCAACGGCAAGACTACGCCTTGAGTGCACAGGTATTTTGCCATTGGTGCTAGCCTAGGCAAAGACCTCAAAATTTTTAACTCGAGGTTCCTCTAGTCAATTAGACTTAAGGATCCTCAAAATCAGTGGCTTACTCTTAAACTTTAGAGTTGCTCACTTATATAAACCCAAGATATGAAAGGTTTGGTGTAAAAATTTGTGAAGAATTCTTTGGGTTTATATAGTGCTCCAAAGACAACAAAATTAATTGAGATTCTGATGTGGGATAAAAGCTAATTTAATCTTAGCCATTGGATCTTAATTTAGTGGTTTAATGAGATTATAAAACCCTAATAAGAGTTTGGGACGAATTGGAATTCAAAACAAATAACAAAAAAAATTTACTATTCATGTTACTATTCACATTAATAGTAATTTTATTTTTATTTTTTTTATTCCAATTCCCAAAGTGCCCCTATCGTCATTCACCAATCCCTCATAAATTATCTGTTCAAAAATTAAACACATTGAACCAATTATGAATAATTTCTACAGCAATCATATATGCTGTTATATTTGTACTGTGCACTGTTAACCATTGATTTCGACTTTGTTGTGTGTGATCTTTTGGGTTCCCCTCAAGTTGGACATGAAATGAATCGTGATAATTTAATCGAACATAAATTATCCTCCGATCAGATGGTCGTTCGATTTCAATGACCAATGTTGAAATCTAGCAACATGCCAAAGCCCCCAAATGAGAATGATGTTGGACAAATATGACCTATAGCGTCACTATTTGTAAAAGAAATTGTGTTTTTTGTACAAATTAACTATGTGACAATGGAAATTGCTATTTTATCATTTTGTAATTAGATTACTTGAATATATATAAATGATAAAAGTCCTTATGATTAGTTTCAGATTACAAGATATGAGACAATATCAATCCACAAAGGTTTAATCATTAAATATCCCTAGTTGTAGTATTATCGAGACTGGACATCGATAATGCAGAATAGACTAGTATTGCACTTGTGCGTGTTATGGAAGCGTAACAGCATAGTTCTCATATATTTAAGTATTGGATACTTATGCAAGTGTGATAGGAGGTTGTGTTTACCGATGGTACGAAAACAGCTTCACTCTGGATAGACCCCGCGGAATCCCATTGGTAGTATGACTATGTGTCTATGGGAATCCGCATCAGGGTAGGAGTATTTGGTCTTAACCTGAGACTTGCATCGCTAATACTTGCGACAATCAATACGCTTTGGTTTTGATCGTCCGTGACTTTAACAGGTTCTGTGTACGCCTCTTCTGGGTTTATTGAGAATCGTAGTGTATTGGGTGTGGTGTCAAGACGGAAGTATCACTTCAGTCATATGGAGATGATGATCACGCGTGGATACAAAAATGGTTCTCTATTATGTTGCAACTATCGGGATAATATGACAAGGTCATGATTATCCTATTATAGAGACTAGTTGCTTGTGATCTGATATATGCTTCATACGGGGCAGACACTATTCCAGCCCCAGGCCTTGCATGTGACATCAGATATAGGATCGCAATATGCAATACTACATATACTACGCCTGACAAAGATTATATATTCCTTAAAGAATATTTCTGGAGAATTAAGTAGGCACGGCACTTTGCTAGAAACCAACCATGTCTTATTAATCGGTAAGAACGTGGTACCGGGTACGCACGTGTTCGGATAGTCTGAATACCAGATTAACTGCCAACATATCCAGGAATCTCATGGGTCGCTTCCCGAAGATTCACCGATGACTTATGACTCGAACAGAATTAATCTGAGATTAATTATGAGAGAGAAAATTAATCTAGGATTAATTACGGTAAGAATTTATCTGGGATAAAATTCTATTAATAGATAGAGAACGATTAATTTGGAATTAATCGATTAAATAATATATTCGGTATATTAATGAAATTAGATTTCATAACGGAATTAAAATTGGATTTTAATTCGGGCGAACGAATTAATTTAGAATTAATTCGCTAGCGACTTTGATATTAATTTTGCTAGGCATAATTTTTTAATTAAATTTGATTTAATTAAGTCGCAACGAAAAATTCATTAATTTGGAATTAACAAACCCGAGTCCGGAATGTGTTTGCGGGCCCACTCGGATTTTGAATCAAGTGGGGCCCACAAGTCACATCACTAGTCAACTTTGTTACTTTATGGTGATTGAAGTTGGTTGTTGCTTATCTTGCACTCTTTGTCATTTTGGAATGACTTTTACCAACTTTAGATTTTGGTAATAGGTATTTGTTTTTTGAAAATCAATTACACAATTTCAAAACAAGAAAATCTCTCTCATCGCTCTCTTATTCTCTTTCACGGTGAAAGAGCTTCTCCTTCTCAAAATTTGTTCACTTTGCCGTGAACTTCAATGAAGAAAATGAAGAGTTTTATTGCAAAATTTATCCTAAGCTAGCACTTAAAAGAATCATACAAATGTGATAGGGAAACATTTCCCATTGAGTTTGGAATCAAGTTTCAAGGCTTGGAGCTACACCAATCATTCAAAGAGGAGCTTGGAGCAACTTCAAAGGAACAAAATTTTTGTTCTCAATACATCCACTCAACCGATCAAAGTGAGTATAATTTCCGCTATATTTCTTTGAGTATTCACACATGTTTTATGCTTAAATGATCTTGAGATTGATCTTAGAGACCCAACAATGGTATCATCAGTCTATTTAAGCATGAAAATGATTAGGGTTTATAATCTTGAATTTGAGTATTTTTGCTTGGAGCATGATTTAATCAAATTGAGTGTTTGAGTATGCTTAGATTATGATAACTAGGAGTTATGCATGATTAATTTTATGAAAAATTGATTGGATTAATTTTCCCAAATTTGCTTACATTGGCTGAAAATGTGATGAACCCTAAACTCATGGTGATTTTGATTTTTAGACCATTGGATGTGTTTAAAATATTTGGATATATTGATTTTTGATTTAATTGGATTGAAATCAAAATTAATGAAAAAATATCCATATTGCCGTGAGCATCAAGAAGTATGTTAGAGTTGATTTTGCTTCAATGATGTTGGACATGTATTGAAAATAATAAAGCATGATTAATTATGTAAATTGGTATTTTGGAAATATTAATTAAATAATTAATTATGGCTATACACTTGAATTAAATAAATTGTGATATTTGGAATATTAGAATTTAATTAATTAGGCTTAATTTTGAATTGGGCTAAAATTGTTGTATTTGGGCCTAATGGGCTTGGTTGGGCCAAGTTGGTTTAGGACAATTGGATTGGATCCAAATTGGGCCTAAAACCAAACCATTAAGTCCAAATATAATAAATGGGCCTTTAAATAATTAATTGGGCCTAATGGGCCAAAATTAATTTTATGGAAAATGGTGATTCCTTATTGGGCTTTGGTTGCCAATGTCCATGCCTTAAGAAATTAATTGAAAGCCCATTGGACTTTAATTAATTGACATTGGATGTTAATTGGGCTTTGAGATATCCATCCGCATATCATTATTATTTTATTTATCGCGCCTTATTATGCTTTTAGAATGCATGCTTAATGGTGTATGATGAGACCTAATCAAAGATAATAAATTGGTTGCCAATTTACGCAAAAAACCTTCAATCAAATATTAAGCGTTTTCCTTTCATTGAATGGTTCTTTCTCAAGATCCAAGATTGGCATTGGTTTGTTGGCCAAAGTAAAGATCAATATCCATCGCAGATGTGTTTGAACCATGAAAGTTTTGTTCCATATCGTATGTCTTGTGCAAGTTGTGATTTGTTGGCCAAAGTCAAGATCACTTCTTGTTCATCGACATGGATTACGAAGCTTTCCAAGGTCAATGGGTCCCGCTTAACTGGAATCATTAAGCTTGTTGAGCCAAAGCCAAGGCTTAATTGATTCAGAGGAAAATGACAGGAAAATATATTGGATATATTGGCATATATGTTGTATATATGTTTCGGACTTGGAGGTCCACCTACCGGATCTAGGAATTGGATGAGATTCAATTGATCTTAGAGATCTACCTAGTTAAATATCATACATCTTGTTGGCCAAAGTCAAGGTTGTGTGTTATTTAATGGGATCCTAGCCCACTAGGAAATTAGGTTTCCCGAGTACTCAACAGAGGGTTAGAGG
Source organism: Zanthoxylum bungeanum (assembly GCA_019454045.1). Taxonomy (NCBI): domain Eukaryota; kingdom Viridiplantae; phylum Streptophyta; class Magnoliopsida; order Sapindales; family Rutaceae; genus Zanthoxylum; species Zanthoxylum bungeanum. The sequence continues at coordinate 65,400 of SKCR01046253.1, read as the reverse complement.
CTCGCCGAAAAATAGTGGGAGGTTAGTATTGAATTTACAATTTCGTTCAAATACTTGCTAATACGCGCTTTCAAATTATTTCATCATTTTATGTATTTATTAGTTGGACTAATATTTTATTATTTTTCTTGTAACAGTTGGACTGTACCCAAAAATCATTAATTGAATAGTTAGACTATGCAACTAAGATGACTGGAAAGATCGGGGTTAGAGACATTATCATGGGCGAAAATATCTTTAATGGCGCGAACTTTCCTGATTGGGATATGAACCTCAAGATTGTCCTGGGGGCTGAGAGGATGCTCTATACGATAGAGAGACCTCTCGGGCCTAAGCCCGGAAATGAGCAGCTGCTTGAGCTTGAGCTTTGGAGGACTCATAGCGATGACAACTCAACTGCTCAATCCGTCATGCTCGCTACGATGACCCCTCAATTTCGTCGCCAAAACAATGGATTGGATCCCTATACTATGATGGCAAAATTGAAGGACCTTCATCGATCTAACCTTAGATCGCAAAGGTATGAATTGCAGAAGAAGCTCTTTCGCTCTCGAATGTCAGAGGGTATATCTGTCGAGCACCATGTGTCACAGATGATTGCTGACATTGAACAACTGGGTCGGGTTCATCATGACTACTATAACCTTTGAGGCTGCGACTTCTATAGATTTGATCTTGCAGTCTCTTCATGACAGCTGGAGCGGGTTCATCATGAACTACAATATGATGAACCAAGACCATACTCTCGGAGAGTTGATGGCAATGTTGCGTGAAGCAGAAAAAGAGCTAATGAAGGGCAAAAAGCGTGAGGCGCACTTCGCTTCAACATCTCAGTCTCCCAAGGCTTGGCCGAAGGCTACTGGAAGTGTAAATAAGAAGAAGAAGGGCAAGGCCAAATCGTCAAAGTCTTCTGGGAAGGCAAAGGACAAATCCCAAGATGTATGCCTGCAGTGTGGCAAACGGGGTCACTGGAAGCGTGATTGTCGTGAGTACAAGGCGCACATGAAGGAAATCAAAGCGGGCAAGGCACCGGCTTCAGGTATGTTTGTTATAGAAATAAACATGTCTACTTCTAGTTTTAAAAATTGGATTTTTGATTCTGGTTGTGATACTCATATATGTACTGATGTGTAGGATCTGCAGATTAGCAGGAGACTGGCCTCAGGAGAGATAGACCTCCGAGTTGGAAATGGGACAAGAGTCGCCGTTTTGGCTGTTGGGACTTATATTTTGGAACTGCCCTCGGGGCATGTACTAAACTTATCAGAATGTTGTTATGTACCTAGTTTGACTAGGAATATTATATCCGTATCTTTATTAGCCCAATGTGGGTATACTTTTGTTTTTAGAAACACTGGGTGTTTTATGTATAAAAATGATATGGAGATATGCAGTGCTGATGTGAATAATGGTCTTTATGTTTTGAATATAAATCAATCTCAAACATATAATGTAACAAACAAAAGGCTTAAACTAAGTAACAAAGATGAAACTTGTATGTGGCATTGTCGTCTTGGACACATTAACAAGAATCGCATATCCACACTGTCAAAGAGTGAGTACTTGGACGGATTTGATCCAAATTCATATGACGTCTGCGAATCTTGTTTATTAGGCAAAATGCCTAAAACACCTTTTACCGGTAAAGGTGAACGTGCCACCAAACTCTTAGCCCTCGTTCGTAGTGACGTATGTGGGCCCATGTCTAGCCAGGCTAGAGGTGGATATGAATAATTTGTAACCTTTATGGATGATGCATTGCTTTATGGTTATGTGTATCTTATGAGACAGAAGTCAGAAACCTTTGAGAAATTCAAAGAGTTTCGACACGAATTAGAAAAACATTTCGGCAAAAGTATTAAAACATTACGGTCGGACCGTGGTGGAGAATACTTGAGCAATAAGTTTCTCGATTACTTGAAAGAGTATGGTATTTTTTCACAGTGGACTCCTCCCGGACTATCGTAATTAAATGGTGTGTCCGAACGGAGAAACCGAACTTTGTTGGACATGGTAAGGTTAATGATGAGACGCACTGAGCTACCTATTTCCTTCTGGGGATATACATTGAACAGTGCAATACTTATTTTGAATAAGGTTCCGTCAAAGTCTGTTCAACAAACTCCGTATGAAATATTGACAGTAAAGAAATCAAGTTTCTCGTTCCTGAAGATTTGGGGTTGCTGGGCATACGTTAAACGTTTGGATGGTACCAAACTTGAACACAAATTGGATAAGTGTCTATTTGTAGGTTATCCTAGGGAAACCAAATGATACTACTTCTACAATCCATAAGAGAACAAAGTATTTATTGCTCTACATGCGGTTTTCCTTGAGAAGGAATTCCTAAATACAGTGGTAAGTGAGACGAAAGTAGAACTCGATTAAAATCGGAGTGATATTGTTCCTGACACCGATTGCTTAACGGAACATGAACAGTTCATCAGGGATGAGACTGTACCACAATCTTCGAATACACAAGAACCGCGTAGGTCGGAGAGAGTCAGAAAAAAACCTGAGAGGTATTGGTTTCTGATCTCACCTCATGTGGATATTAAACTTATTGAGGAAGACGAACCGGCTACGTATGAGGAAGCGATACAAGGTATCAACTCCAGTTTATGGCAATAAGCCATGAAATCCGAAATGGATTCCATCTACACCAACCAAGTTTGGACACTGGTTGATGCACCAGAAGGCGTAAAGCCTATTGGTTGCAAAAGGGGTCTTCAAGAAGAAGACTGACATGGATGGCAACATACAAACGTACAAAGCTAGGCTTGTAGTGAAAGGGTATCGTCAACGATATGGTTTCGATTACGATGAAACTTTTTCACCAGTTGCCATGATTAAATCCATTCGGATAATGCTTGTTATTACTGCATATTTCGATTACGAGATATGGCAGATGGACGTCAAAACCGCTTTCCCTAACGGATACCTTTTAGAGGATGTTTATATGCAACAGCCTGACGGTTTTGTCATACCAAGACTTGCAAATAAGTTTTGTAAGTTAAATCGATCCATTTATGGATTGAAGCAAGCATCGCGTTCTTGGAACCAACGTTTTGATGAGATCATAAAATAATATGATTTCATTCAAAACGAGGATGATCCTTGTGTATATAAGAAGGTTAGTGGGAGCGCACTGACATTCATTGTCCTTTACGTTGATGATGTATTTCTTATTGGCAATGGCATTCGCATACTACAATCGGTGAAAACTTGGCTTTCATTAAAATTCTCCATGAAAGATCTATGAGAAGCAACCTTTATTCTGGGAATAAAGATCTACCGGGATAGATCTAGAAAGCTATTTGGACTCTCCCAGAGCACGTACATTGACAAAATTTTAAAGATATTCAACATGGAATAGTCTAAGAGGGGACTGTTGCCAGTCTCACATGGTGTCACTCTATCTAAGGACATGTGTCCTAAAACTCAAGATGAGAGAGACAACATGAGTCGGATCCCATTCGCTTCGGCAGTCGGATCGATCATATATGCCATGATATGTATGCGACCTGATGTCTCATATACTTTGAGCATGTGTAGTCGCTATCAGGCCGATCCAGGTGATGGTCATTGGGTTGCGGTTAAGAATATCCTTAAGTATCTTAGACGAACTAAGGATGCTTTCGTAATCTATGGAGATGGAGAACTTGAGGTAACTGGGTTTACCGATGCAAGCTTCCAAACCGATAAAGACGACTGTAAGTCATAATCTGGGTACATATTTTGTTTGAACAACGGAGCAGTAAGCTGGAAATCTTCCAAGCAAGAGACTGTTTCTGATTCAACAACAGAAGCGGAATAGTTTCGTTAGCAGCTGAGCCCGTTCCATTGTATTATGACAATAACGGGGCTATAGCGCAGGCTAAGGAACCGCGATCTCATCAACGATCCAAGTATGTTCTTCAACATTTCCATCTGATCCGTGAGATCATACATCGTGGCGATGTGAAGATCGAGAAGGTCGCATCAGATGAAAACATTGCAGATACGCTGACGAAAGCTATTCCTTAGCAAAAGTTTGAGCGACATGTATATAGTTCAGGTGTTAGATACTTGAGTGACTGGCTATAGGCCAAGTGGGAGATTGTTGGACAATTATGACCCATAGTGTCATTATTTGTAAAAGACATTGTGGTTTTTGTATAAATTAACTATGTGACAATGGAAATTGCTATTTTATCATTTTGTAATTAGATTACTTGAATACATAAAAATGATAAAAGTCCTTATGATTAGTTCCGAATTATAAGATATGAGACAGTATCAATCCACGAAGGTTTAATGATTAAATATCCCTAGTCGTAGTATTATCGAGACTGGACATCGATAATGCATAATAGACTAGTATTGCACTTATGCGTGTTATGGAAGCGTAACAGCATAGTTCTCATATATTTAAGTATTGGATACTTATGCAAGTGTGATAGGAGGTTGTGTTTACCGATGGTACGGAAACAGCTTCGCTCTAGATAGACCTCACGGAATCCCATTGGCAGTATGACTATGTGTCTATGGGAATCCGAATCAGGGTAAGTGTATTTGGTTTTAACCTGAGACTTGCATCGCTAATACTTGCGACAATCAATACGCTTTGCTTTTGGTCGTCCGGGACTTTAACAGGTTCTGTGTATGCCTCTTCTGGGTTTATTGAGAATCATAGTGTATTGGGTGTGGTGTCAAGACGGAAGTATCACTTCAGTCATATGGAGATGATGATCACGCAGGGATACAGAACTGGTTCTCTATTATGTTACAACGATCGGGATAATATGACAAGGTCATGATTATCCGATTATAGAGACTAGTTGCTTGTAATCCGATATATGCTTCGTACAGGGCAGACATTATTCCAACCCCAAGCCTTACATGTGACATCAGATACTGGATCGCAATACGCAATACTACGTATACTGCGTCTGACAAAGATTATATATTCATTAAAGAATATTTCAAGAGAATTGGGTAGGCACGGCGCTTTGCTAGAAGCCAACCATGTCTTGTAAATCGGTAAGAACGTGGTATCGGGTATGCACGTGTTCGGATAGTCCTACAACCGGATTTACTGCCAACATATCCAGGGATCTCATGGGTCGCTTCCCGAAGATTCACCGATGACGTATGACTCGAACAGAATTAATCTGGGATTAATTATGAGAGAGAGAAAATTAATCTAGGATTAATTACGGCAAGAATTTATCTGGGATAAAATTCTATTAATAGAGAGAGAACGATTAATTTGGAATTAATCGATTAAATAATATATTTGATATATTAAATGAAATTAGATTTCATAACGGAATTAAAATTGGATTTTAATTCGGGTGAACGAATTAATTTAGAATTAATTCGCGATCGACTTTGATAGTAATTTTGCTAGGCATAATTATTTAATTAAATTTGATTTAATTAAGTTGCAACGGAAAATTCGTTAATTCGGAATTAACGAACCCGAGCCCGGAATATGTTTGCGGGCCCACTCTGATTTTGAATCAAGTGGAGCCCACAAGTCACATCACTAGTCAACTTTGTTACTTTATGGTGATAGAAGTTGGTGGTTGCTTATCTTGCACTCTTTGTCATTTTGGAATTACTTTTACCAACTTTAGATTTTGGTAATAGGTAATTGTTTTTTGAAAATCAATTACACAATTTCAAAACAAGAAAATCTCTCTCATCACTATCTTCTTCTCTTTCACGGTGAAAGAGCTTCTCCCTCTCATAATTTGTTCACTTTGCCGTGAACTTCAATGAAGAAAAGGAAGAGATTTGTTGCAAAATTTATCCTAAGCTAGCACTTAAAGAATCATACAAAGGTGATAGGGAAACTTTTCCCATTGAGTTTGGAATCAAACTTCAAGGCTTGGAGCTACACCAATCATTCAAAAAGGAGCTTGGAGCAACTTCAAAGGAACAAAAATTTTTTTCTCAACACATCCACTCAACCGATCAAAGTGAGTATAATTTCCGCTATATTTCTTTGAGTATTCACACATGTTTTATGCTTAAATGATATTGGGATTGATCTTAGAGACCCAATAAAGGAAAGATATAAATACCCATTATGTATGTGATTTACATATGATACAGTCCATAGCCTCACTGTATCCCCACCTATTGACCTAGGGTACGGAAAGTGTCTACCCATATGGTCAAAGGTATGATGTTGATAGTGTCATGAATCGTGTTAACCCAAGAATCTCACATGATTCTTTCGCTGTGGCCACAGTCTCAAGCACTGATCAGACATATCAACCCACGAACTGGAATACTACTCTTATAAGAAAATATTTTCCGAGCGAGTGGCGATTCTCTGTTGTATCTTTACAAACTTCATGTGTTTCAACAAATGACCTAATCATACCCTTATGACCGGATATTTTGAACCGGGGAAGGAGAATGTCAAAGTTATTTGATCCATACATAAGATTGTAAAGACCTCAATTCTAAGGACTAGTCATATAATCGATACATGAAAGTTCTCACAGACACATGGGATAAACACTCCATATGAAAATTTTCAGCGGTCAGTTCGATAGACACGAGCAACTCATGCATCCATGTGATACACCAAGTGGACGGATCTCCGCTAGTAGCCTATGAGATCGGCTACCTCACTTAAGGGTGGATCATATCATCATGCTAGTCTCTCCGCTTTGTGAACGCCTAGATTATTCACAAAACTATGACTAGGAACATTTAAGAGTAATGATTCTCATAAGGTGTGGAAGCCATCGTCTTATTACTCCAAAGGTTTTATTACAGTGTTGATGATTCATATAAGTTATGTAAGACACGTATAATAAAGATTTCCATTTTATTAATTAATGAAAATATTACAAATACATGTACATATAGCCCATCCACAAGTTGGGTATAGGGCATATCCCTAACAGTTCACGCTAGCATGTAGCATCATCAATCCTTAAGTTTACTAACTGTATACCAACCATATGTTTATATATTCAATGCAGGAAGTCATAGCCAGTTCCATATGTCAACTCAAGCCTTAGGGATTATTCCCAACTTTATGAGTGAATGTTATAGTTTTCGTGTTTTCAACCCTGCGTGTTTTTATAGCTCCAGCTTTCCTTTATGGATTTACTAAATTTCATATTTATAAGAACATGTTTCAGCTTAACCACGTTTTCATGATTAGTAGCTCCAGTTTATATAGTATTTGCAATGTATAACAACTTTACTAGTTTTCAAGTTATAATTATGAATTTGCTTTGTTATGTGACTATGAAATAACTGGTTTAAGATGTATATGTTTTAGATTTATTTTAAACTTAGTTCAGTAAGAAATAAAATATTTTCAAACATAGCATAGTACCGTCCCCTCAGCATAGTGACCCGGGTACGCCCATTTCAACATGTCTAATGGTTTAGATAACCCTCTTAGGTCATTACAGATACGGTTCAACAAGTCTAATGGTTTAGATAACCCTCTTAAACTATTACAATTACATCTCAGTTTCCCTTGTGTAGGATATAGAACTTGACGACGTTGTTCTAGGCTCGCGGCCTAGTTGGGAGTACGAAATAACATGGAGTCGCCACCCGGTGTGAACCGAGACAAATATTTAAAGCCGCACTCACCCCTTACAAGGGAAGACCTCAAACCGTTGGGTTCGGAATGGTCCCTTACTTATGTCACTTGTGATGATATGATTTATGCAATAAACTAACCGAATATATTCAACATTCATGCTCAAGGGTAATCTACGCCTAAGTCTGCATGCATAATAATAACAATGATAACCTATATCTAAGTTCACATACTTCGAAGTAAGTTATCATAGCGGCAAACACGTAATAGCATACAATCATCACACAAGCATGCTCAATTATCTAATGCGGAAAATAAATAAGAATCTAAGCATAAATATAAATTAAATCCCTAATGTGAAAACAACATAATCATGCATAAAGAAATAACTTTCTATCGACTAAATCCAGCATAAGATAAATAACATGCTAACAACCTAATCATGCTTTAATAACAAATAAATAACCTACGAACTACAACATGCTAAAACACAAGTTTGGATGAGACGAAATACGTGTCTCTTAAGTGGTACGTGGTGTTGTATCCCGAGTACAAACCGCACTACCGTCTATTCGGATTCGGCTACGGAATTTACGTCCGGGTTTCCACCCTATATACCACAAAAGGGAACACATATTCCGCTAATCCAACAATCACATCATGCCTCAAACGACTCTCATGCGATAATATTTCTAAAATAAATAAAATAAACAAAAGATAAAAAAGTAAAAAGGTACCCTCAGGTCTAACCTCTTTTGTCATCTCAAGAAAGGGCGTTACACGTCCGTTGGAAGGGTGAATGATCCGCAACTCTTTGGTTCACTAACTCAACGTCTTTCCTCGCTGTTTCGTTGTTCGGGCTGTTATTTTGCTACTGTTTTTAGGCTATTGTTTTTGGTTGTTAAGGGATTGTTTTGGTGTATAAGGGGACTGTTTTCACGGCAGTTTGAAGGGATTTTTGACGGCTATATGCGCTGATTGAAGGGGAAGATGATGGCTTGAGATGAAGGCAGTGCGTTGATATGTAAAGGGGTGTGCATGTGGCGTGAATGGAGTTGGCTTATGATGCGGCAGGTCAGTTTGGTGTGTTAAGGGGAAATCAACATGATTGGGTTGGTCAGTACGTGTGAGGGGGCTGAGTGGTGGCAGGTTATGTGGCGAGAGGGTTGGCAGTTGAGTGAAGGGTGTGTGTAGGGCTGGTGCGAATTGGGGCAAGGACGTGTAGGACGTGTTGGCTTTGGGCGTGTTGTGGGCGTGATGAGGGAAGAAAGAGGATGAAGCTCCGGATTATTTTTTTTTGTGTTTTGGTGAGAGTGAGCCAGCTAGGGTTGAATGTGTGGGTTAAGGGTTCTTTTTATAGGCAAAGTGAGGGGGTTTACCTTGTTGGAGAAGGAATAAAATTTATGTATTAATTGGGAGATATTTTTAATTATTATGTGATAGGGAAAATCTTTAATTAGGGGAATTGATTTGATTTGTTCTTTTTAATTAAGGATATGATTTATTTAAATTGGTAGGTGATTTAATTAAATTAGGAAAGTGATTTATGGAATTTAATTTAAATTTTTTAATCTGGGAAAGGAATTTAATTTGTGTCATGCATTTTAAATGTTTTAATTATTTTGGATTGGGCTTGGTGTGTTTAAAAAAAATAGGTCCAACAAGTGAACCCGAAGCGAAACAAGCGAGTTAAATCCAACAAAAATTCCATTTTCCAACTTTACCCTTCCAACGTCCGTTTCCCGCTACCTTCACAACTAAAGAGGTAGTGTCTCCATACGAGACTCATCATCGGGCTTATATGTAAAAATGCAGTGCCTACATTCGCCCCCACTTTGATGGGACTTGTGTAGTGTGTGACAATGACAATCCTATCAAAGTACGTGCAATGCATTTGCACTTACCTGGCTCGCCAGCTGTCACCTAGTTTTTCCTGTTGCTCCAAACTGAATTTGATGTTGTGCCATTCCTGGCGTGCTAAACCCCGTACCTAGGGTGTCGCGGTTGTCCACAATACTTGATGATAGTCCACGGTAGTCCACAACTCTTCGCGATAGTCCACGATAGTCCAAAACTCTTCACGATAGTCTACGGTAGTCCACAACTCTTCATGATAGTCCACGGTAGTCCACAACTCTTCACGATAGTCCACGGTAGTAGTCCACGGTAGTCCACGGTAGTCCACAACTCTTCATGATAGTCCACGGTAGTCCACAACTCTTCACGATAGTCTACGATAGTCCACAACTCTTCACGATAGTCTACGGTAGTCCACGGTAGTCCACAACTCTTCACGATAGTCCACAGTAGTCCACAACTCTTCACGATAGTCCACGGTAGTCCATATAGTCCACAATACTCCATGATAGTCCACGGTAGTCCTCGGTAGTCCACATAATCCTCATAGTCCACGTAGTCCACGGTACTCCATGGTAGTCCTCGGTAGTCCATATAATCCACATAGTCCACGGTATTCCACACAATCCTCATAGTCCACATAGTCCACGGTAGTCCACGGTAGTCCACGGTAGTCTACAGTAGTCCACCTAATCCATATAGTCCACGGTAGTCCTCGGAAGTCCTCGGTAGTCCACATAATCCACATAGTCCACGGTAGTCCTCGGTAGTCCACATAATCCACATAGTCCATGGTAGTCCTCGGTAGTCCACACAATCCTCAGAGTCCACATAGTCCACGGTAGTCCTCGGTAGTCCACATAATCCACATAGTCCACGGTAGTCCATGGTAGTCCTCGGTAGTCCAAATAATCCACATAGTCCACGGTAGTCCTTGGTAGTCCATATAGTCCACATGCAGTACCTGGTATGCTAAACCTCGTACCTAGGGTGTCGCGGTAGTCCACAATGTCGTACCTGGCGTGCTAAACCTCGTACCTAGGGTGTCGCAGTAGTCCACAATGTCGTACCTGGCGTGTTAAACCTCGTACCTAGGGTGTCGCAGTTGCGTCTCCATACCTAGAGTGTCGCAGTGATTTCTCCATACCCGGAGTGCCTTACCTGGCAAAACTGATCTGATATCTCCATACCCGGAGTGTCGTACCTGGCCAAACTGATCTGATGTCTCCATACCCGGAGTGCCGTACCCAGCCAAACTGATATTGATATCTCCATACCCGGAGTGCCATACCCGGCAAAACTAATACTAATGCTGATGTATCTCCATACCCGGAGTGCCATACTCGGCAAAACTGAAACTGATAATGATGTGGGCCTCGCCCCCAGAGTACCATACTCGGCAAGAATGATACTAATAATGATGTGGGCCTCGCCCCCAGAGTACCATACTCGGCAAGAATGATACTAATAATGATGTGGGCCTCGCCCCCAGAGTGCCATACCCGGCAAAACTGATACTGATATTAATGTGGGCCTCGCCCTCAGAGTGCCATACCCGGCTTGTTCATTCATGAACTGTGTTTCCATTCTCGGATTGCCATTCTCGGCTAAACTAATACTGATGCTGATGTGGGCCTTGACCATGGGACTCATCCCTAAACTGATGCTGATGCGGGCCTCGACCCTTGGATTAATTCTCGAATTCATTCTAAACTCTGACGATGTGAGCCTCGACCCTGGGATTCATTCCAAAACTCTACTGATGTGGGCCTCAACCCTGGGATTCATTCCAAAACTCTGCGGATGTGGGCCTCGACCCTGGGATTCATTCCCGGATTCATTCTAAAACTCTACTGACATGGGCCTCGACCCTGGGATCCATTCCCGAAGCTGCTGGTAAGGTGGGTCTCGGCCCTGGGATTCATTCCCCTGGGATTCATTCCAAAACTCTGACAATGTGGGCCTCGACCCTGAGATTCATTCCCGGATTCATTCCAAAACTCTGACGATGTGGGCCTCGACCCTGGGATTCATTCCCGGATTCATTCCAAAACTCTGACGATATGGCCTCGACCCTGAGATTCATTCCCGAATTCATTCCAAATCTTTGCTGATGTGGGCCTCGACCCTGAGATTCATTCCCCAAAACTGATACTGATGTGGGCCTCGACCCTAGGATTCATTCCCGGATTCATTCCAAAATTCTGATGATGTGGGCCTCGACCTTGGGATTCATTCCAAATCTTTGAAGATTTGGGCCTCAACCCTGGGATTCATTCCCGAATTCATTCCAAAACTCTGAAGATGTGGGCCTCGACCCTGGGATTCATTTCCGGATTCATTCCAAAACTCTAAAGATGTGGGCCTCGACCCTGGGATTCATTCCCGGATTCATTCCAAAACTCTGACGATATGGGCCTCGACCTTGGGACTCATCCCCAAAACTACTACTCATATGTTGCTGATTCTGGTTGGCTTATCTTTGCCACTTTCTCTTTTTCTTCTTTGAAACCTGTGAATACAAAACAAAACAAACACAAAAAAGAATGCCAAAATATGTTACGTGTATGCATGCATGCATGAATAATTTCCTATTCCGTTGGGTTACGTCTTCCGCCAGTTCTCCAGGTGATTGCTCAGTCTTCTCTCTGGTCTCATGGCTCAATTTCTTGTTATTTTTCTTATTCACGGGGTGGTAGACTAGTCGCTCCCAGTCTTGATTTAGCTTTCTGATCTCCGCTGTTTGCACTTGGTCAAGATGAACCACATGGTGGGGCCTTCCGTATCATCATACTATATCACATGCTACGAAATAGTCCCAATAGTTATACATATTATCGTCCTCAAGGAATGCCCAGTAATGAAACCAGAGAACATTCAAAACACTCAATGCAACTCAAATCTGAGTTTTTGAATAAATGATCTATGCCAAACTCAAAGTGTGTGTGTGCAAAGATTCTTTCACAGTTTGATCCTTAAGCAAGCCAACTCAATGATTTCGTTTCAAAAATTGGGATTGGTGGGTCAAACCAACCTAGATGTCTCAGGTATGTTCTGCAATTGCTTTTTCGTGCTCAATGTGGTATGGTTTTATCTTTCTTTTCCTTTGTCTCTTTTTTTTTCTTTTCATTTTGAACTTCATTTTTTTTTCTCTTTTTTTTTTCAACACACCTACCCTTTAAGGTAGCATTTCTCCTCATGGTGGTCATAATACTCGCCCACGGGTAGCTTCACGCTTATCGGTTATAGATGGTTCAATTCTTTTCTTTAGAGACTTTTCTTTCATTTTCAACCATACCACACATCATAATATAAGCGAATCAAGATAGACATCTAAGAAAACGGTCATTCACCGACCTATAATTTTTTCAACTAGTCACCTTGCCAACTACTCAGGTTTTCTCCACTAAGAACCTATAGTGAAGTGATTACGAGTCTAACATAGATCAATCACTCAAAGTATCAGATAAAAGCACATCAAGAGTTTTTTGTTTCTAAGATTTCACCCTAAAGCAAACAATTTCATCATCGGACTTATGCCTAACTATTAAGGACTAAAAAAACAAACAACAATTTTTTTTTCTTTTTTTTTTTGGGGCCCACCATGGTCTTTCTATTCTTGCCGTAAAATTTTTTGTTTCTCTACTTCCTTTTCCCGATATCCATGTTTGCTAAACTTTTTTTGACAAATCTTTCTTTCTTCTCTAACCCAACAGATATCTATGATGGCTTTTAAGACACAGAGGTTAACATGATGCATGTATGCATGAGATGCGTGCGATGTATGGAATATATAAGTCGGCCCATTATCATTTTAAAGCATTCAATCATACTATTGCGCGGTGCAAACTTGTCCCAGTTGAAAAGGCCCAACAAGTTTACACTTTGCGATAACATGGCTAAACAACTTCAAATTATACGAGGCCTAAACACAAAATGGTCCATCGACATTTTAGAAGCTTTTGGCCCAATTGCCATAAAGCACAGACTCATCCCAGTTTAAATGGCCCAACAAGCCCATACCTCATGACAAAAAGTCCAACTGAATCAAAATGACGATGGTCCTAAACGCAAACATAAAGGAATAGTCTCTATTAGTCCTACAACTACAGTTCACACGCGGGTTTATCGGGGTATAGACAAAAGCTCCCGTCGACGAAGGATTGCCTACAACTAGGTCTCCCCACTCAAGGTCCGAGCGATCAAGTGAACGCACCTTTTTTATACCTTAAGGTACGTGCCAATGAGTTATGGTGTGTGACTGACTGTCAAATGGATTTCCCGTTGTAGATTCCCCAGAGGAAGGGTGGAGCGAGGCTCTCTTAAGTACCCAAGTCCCTTAGGCTCTTATCGTTTGGTGTCAGGAATAAACAACGAGTCCACCAAATTAGTCCATCACAGTAGGCTACAAGTATATGATTATCTAGGTGCCTTCATAGCTTTTCCTTATAGAAAGGTAGTGAGTGAAGGAAGACACCAAACCATTACCTAGCCTTAAAAGTGCCTTTGATTAAACCCCTTTCAACCCACGGTAGACACGGTTAACTAAAGCACAAATCACAATCATCACAAGACATTATTTCGGGGCCAATTCTCTTATCCCAAGTGGAGTCGCCAGACTGTAGGACACAGAACTTGACGACGTTGTTCTAGGGTCGCGGCCTAGTTGGGAGTATGAAATAACATGGAGTCGCAACCCGGTGTGAACCGGGACAAAGATTTAAGGCCGTACTCACCCCTCGCAAGGGAATACCTCAAACCATTGGGTTCGGAATGGTCCCTTACTTATGTCACTTGTGATGATATGATTTGTGCAATAAACTAACCAAATCTATTCAACATTCATGCTCAAGGGTAATCTACGCCTAAGTCCGCATGCATAATAATAACAATGAGAACCTATATCTAAGTTCGCATACTTCGAAGTAAGTTGTCATAGCGGCAAACATGCAATAGCATACAATCATCACACAAACATGCTCAATTATCTAATGCGGAAAATAAATAAGAATCTAAGCATAAATATAAATTAAATCCCTAATGTGAAAACAATATAATCATGCATAAAGAAATAACTTTCTATCGACTAAATCATGCTTAAGATAAATAACATGCTAACAATCTAATCATGCTTTAATAACAAATAAATAACCTACGAACTACAACATGCTCAAACACAAGTTTGGATGAGACAAAATACGTGTCTCTTAAGTGGTACGTGGTGTTGTATCCCGAGTACAAACCGCACTACCGTCCATTCGGATTCGGCTACGGAATTTACGTCTGGTTTTCCATCCTATATACCACAAAAGGGAACACATATTCCGCTCATCCAACAATCACATCATGCCTCAAACGACTCTCATGCGATAATATTTCTAAAATAAATAAAATAAACAAAAGATAAAAAAGTAAAAAGGTGCCCTCAGGTCTAACCTCTTTTTTCGTCTCAAGAAAGGGCGTTACACGTCCGTTGGAAGGGTGAATGATCTGCAACTCTTTTGGTTCACTAACTCAACGTCTTTCCTCGTTGTTTCGCTGTTCGGGCTGTTGTTTTGCTGTTGTTTTTAGGCTACTTTTTTTGGTTATTTAAGGGACTATTTTGTTGTATAATGGGACTATTTTCACGGAAGTTTGAAGGGATTTTTTAGGGCTATATGCGCTGATTGAAGGGGCAGATGATGGCTTAAGATGAATGCAGTGCGTTGATATGTAATGGGGTGTGCAGGTGGCGTGAATGGAGTTGGCTTATGATGCGGCAGGTCAGTATGGTGTGTTAAGGGGCAATCAACGTGAGTGGGTTGGTCAGTATGTGTGAGCGGGCTGAGTGGTGGCAGGTTATGTGGCGAGAGTGTTGGCAGTTGAGTGAAGGGTGCGTGTAGGGCTGGTGCGAATTGGGGCAAGGACGTGTAGGACGTGTTGGCTTTGGGCGTGTTGTGGACGTGATGAAGATGAAGCTCTAGATTATTTTTTTGTGTTTTGGTGAGAGTGAGCCAGCTAGGGTTGAATGTGTGGGTTAAGTGTTCTTTTTATAGGCCAATGGAGGGGGTTTACCTTGTTGGAGAATGAATAGAATTTGTGTATTAATTGAGAGATATTTTTAATTATTATGTGATAGGGAAAATCTTTAATTAGGGGAATTGATTTGATTTGTTCTTTTTAATTAAGGATGTGATTTATTTAAATTGGTAGGTGATTTAATTAAATTAGGAATGTGATTTATGGAATTTAATTTGAATTTTTTAATCTGGGAAAGGAATTTAATTTGTGACATGCATTTTAAATATTTTAATTAATTTGGATTGGGCTTGGTGTGTTTAAAAACAAAGGTACAACAAGCAAACCCGAAGCGAAACAAGCGAGTTAAATCCAACAAAAATTCCATTTTCCAACTTTACCCTTCCAACGTCCGTTTCCCTCGACCTTCACAACTAAAGAGGTAGTGTCTCCATACGAGACTCATCATCGGGCTTATATGCAAAAATGCAATGCCTACACCTTGCTTACGCAGTGCTAGGTCCCACTAAGTAAGTTTCATGCCCATATGATACAATACTTGTGAGATTTTCATGACAGCTATCTTTCAACCGTGTTTTATGTAATAGCCTCGTATTTCAAAAAATATGCTTTCTTCTACAGCTTAGTGATTTAACAAGACAAAATGGTTATGTTGTTTTACCTTTAATCATTTCTTTAGTATGTCATTCCAACGACTTACCCTCCCCCCTCACAGTTTCAGTTTTGGTTGTATGAACCGCCGATTGCCATGGTTGGGAGAAGATGGATAGCAGCTGCAATCTTAGGGACGCATGGTCAGGGTCCACACACATGTAAAGTCATCATGGTAGGCCGTGGGGCCAAATAGTATCTTATGCATGATGCATAGTGTATAGATGTGTTGGAGTTGGTACTTGGAGCGCCAATGCGAATAATATATTGTACATTATATTTTATATTTTTTTAATAAAATAACTACAATTTCATTTCAACCTTGTTAATGGTAATTATTATGTCATAATGCATATTAGTTTGATATTTAAATTTGCTAGAATGACATCGACCTTAGAAAGGTAATGTAGTAATACTGGACATTGGGTGATTCGATATTGGGATAGTATTACTATTATAAACTATTCTTAAAGTAAATATTCATAGTCGTTGGTTTTGGAATACAGTCAAATTCTTATAACCTAAAAGACTAGCACATGTTGTATATTGGAATTAGAGTTCCAATAGTCTAACCCAATGGACCATGAGCAAGGGAAACTCGTATAGACATGTGGGTATTCGTTGGAGCAAATACTGAATGACTCACAAGTTATTCATAATAGTTGGAAGTACACATCATCATCAATAGGAATCTCCTCGAGTCGAGTAGCATATGTAATCCCTTGACTATAGGATAACATGGATTTTCTGTGTAATCCTCCACACTTTGATGTCATGTATGTCATAGACCTTTCATGGTCTGACCGCTAGATGTTCATTGGGAGTGGACTGATGCACTCGTTAATCAAGTGCGTATCAAGGTAGGATTCTTCGGTCTATATGTGTACCATAAGAGGTTTAGGTTTTCATGTGAGTAAGTCACAATCCTTAAGACTTTGGCCAAAGATAATCACCTAGGGTTGATCGTATATATATCAAAAATGGTGTTCTGATTAGTTAAAAGAATCATAGACATGTCGACAATATGAGATGTGCGTCTTGAAAACTTGATGGTATAATCAATGTTTCCTAAGCAGAACTCGGATAGCCTACACCGGAGGGATTGTTAAACATAAGTGATGACCTCGACTTTTATAGTTCAGAAAGGTTTTTCATATTATTCACAAATTTGGAGGTCGCCGAATTGCGTACATATGAGCTATGCTTATATGACAATCGTGTCTGAATTTAGAGAGTCAAGCAATATGAAGTGTACTCATTTAGTACTTGGGTAGCCGATTATATTTGATAATAAATAATAATTGATATTATAATTATCAATCAAAGTAATTAAATGTTATTGGATAACATTAATTATTTACTTGACCTATTGGGATTAATTGGATTAATCCAAAATCACATAAGGGTTTTGTTGTAATTCCATTAATATCTCTACCATTTGAGGATATTTTGGTAATTATAAAAATATATAATGATAGGTGTATTTGGCTTGATTTAATTGGATTAAATCAAAGTGGTAGACAATGAACTAATCAAGTGGTTAAACTTTGTTTAGGTTTAATTGTATAAAATTAAAATGGTAGATAAAGTTGATTAGTTACACTTAATATGCATATTTGGACAAATTGGATTAAGCCCGCCTAAAAGTTGATTAGAATTTTTATTAATTAAAAATTATATAAGCTTTACTATAAAAGGCAAGCTTGAGCATGTTTTTGATAAAGTAAGCATAAGGAAAAGCATAAGAATGATTAACCTAAGAAAAGTATTTGTGAGAGAAGCTTTGGAAGTTATCTACATTTTCAATAAGGAAAAGAAGGTTAGATCTTGAAATCAAGCTTCCTAGGTAAGTTTGATCTTCTCTAAAACTATGTTTTTAATTAATGAGTTGTTATCATTACTTAAGCATATAATGATGTATTATGTATTGCATACATAATAACTTAGCTTGAAGTTAGGTTAATAAATTTTGTATGGATGTTTTGGAAGCATTAATACAATATGCTTGTGATTGGGTCAAATATGTTCATGTTGGACATGGAACATAAAATTAGAGTTTGGAACTCTAGATGAAAGCTTGGAGTTATGGCTACCATTCTAGAATCACTTGACCACCTTTAAATGTATTAGAATTATTCACGAGTCACTATTTTATGAGATTCTAATTTGGTTTGTATTTTGAAAGTAATGCATTTATGAATTTAGAATACATCTATGTTTATTTTATAACATGCATTAATTTTGATTTCGATATTAAAAATTAGATTTTCGGTGTTTGAAATTGTTTGGAAAAAGATTGAAAATTATTGGGTTAAAAACCATAAGTAAACTGTAGAGCTAGTACCTTCTTTTGAAAACAAATGAAAAAGAAAATAATAGAGCTGGGCAGTAAAGTGGCACTACAGTGCGTGTTCACTGTAGCACGCACAGTGTGGGTGTGCTGAATTTTATTTACTTCCATTTTTGTACTTCTGGACTCCAATTTGTCCCTGATTCTTTCCTACAGATTCGTAATGGAATAAAGTAGTACATTAAATTATTTTAAAATACACTCATGCTCTATATCCATGGGTTAAATCCATTTTTTGCTACATCGGATATCGATATGACCCTATGGGTTTCATATCCGCCTCAACAAGATGCAGTTACCTAGTCATATTAAACAATTAATATTAATATGTGTGTGTATGACAAGTATATATGTCATTAGATCATAATGCATTCATACATTGTTGGCATTAACAGTATAAATTTAGTAAGACTGTAACACCCTGGTTGTACATAAATTCATTATGGATATGGTTGGGTCCTCGAGTTGACCAACCCCGTAACAGGTTAAGTTCAGGTGAGTTGTAAATTTAGATTTTTAGGTTTCAGGTTTGTGTCATGTGCGTACTAGTGTTCGAACGAGACTAGAGTTCATATTTGTGTTATGTTCTTCTTATTGTTCGAACGAAGCTGATCAGAGGATTCATGTTCGTGTGGTGTTCGATGAGGCATTCAAACGCAAATCAGCAGAATACGCACGTTCATGTTGCGTGCGAGTGGCGTTCGAATATCCTGTGATTTTTATCTAAAAATTATATCAAAACATTCTAGAAATATACCCATACCCATTTTCATCTTCTTCAACCTCAAGCGCAAGTTTGGCCTCTTCTCCATTTTTGGCTTATTTTAGGAAGCTCAAGAGTGTCATCTCTTCCATCTTCAAGAGCCATTGAAGCAATGTAAGCTTATTACTCTTAGTCATTACATTTAGCATGATTTTCATGCTCATCTAGTAGACACGAGCATGATCCATGAAATCATACATGGTAGAGCTTATTATAAGGCTAATCATGAATAGATGTAAGGTTTTTTTCATGGATTGTGAAAAATTTAAGATAGGTTAGAACATAGGGTTTGTGTGGTCAGAAACCTATGAAACTCAAGTAAGATCCATGTTCATGTAGCAAGATAGTTGATGAGTGGTAATTATATCACTATTTCCCACTCATTTAACTTAATATTTTGTATAGTTTATTAAGTTTTGTGAATATTTTGATGTGTTTTGTGCTATTTTGTAGATAAATAAAGTTTAGCACATTCTGGAGGTGATTTGGGGCCAAAAAAGTGAAAATTGGACAAAAGGGCATTTTGGTAATTTTCCGCATCGCGATGCACAAGCCTTCGGAGTCGCGACGCCTAACGTGTGCCAAATAATGCTAACGTGTGTCGGGTCCACAAGTCAGAATCTGAGAAGTTTGACTTTGTTAATGTGCGATGTGCCACGTGTCACCATCACAGCCGATCTGCTAACGTACGTCGTGCCACGTGTCATCATCCTACGGTGCCGACAGTCGCCATTGCCACGTGTCACTCCATGTGTATGCCACATCATCATCCATATCACCGATTGACCGATTCAAAGTGCCATGTCATCGCCACATCATCATCAACCAATCACAACGTGCCACGTGTCACAATCTTAAGGTGCCGACAGTCCCTTTCGCCACGTCAGCGCCACATCAGCATAATTATTGAATCAAATTATCCGCAATCACCATATCAGTAGATAAGAATCTGAACCGGCCAATCACGCATTGACACATCATCACATCGCGATGCAGGAACAAACTTGGCGTCGCGACGCTGGGAGCTTATTGGGGCCTATAAATAGAGCTCAAAATTTCAGTTTCAGATGTACCTTCCTCTCTGAATTCTCTGATGTAAATAGGGAGTTTTCTATCTAGTTTATTTTAATTTCAATTTTTTAATAAATTTTAATTACGTTATGTAATAATAATAGTAATTTACTTTCTTTACTTTTTACAGTTTTTACTATTCAACCATGAGGAGGTAACTTCCCCCTGCTAGAGTGAAAGGTAATTCTTTTACTATTTTGTCGGTTGGTAATTCATTTTAATCTGGTTTAAACCTGACTAATCAAGGATACCGCCAGATTGGTCGGTTGGTAATTAAATTTTCTTACCGCCTATATGGCAGGTTTATTTTGGTTCCGCCTTTATGGCTAGTTGGATTTAATTTGACTTAATCAGGTTACCGCCTATATGGTTGGTTGGTAAAATAATGACAAGTTAATATATTATATTAAGGGAGATATCTAAATAGTTAATAGTAAAAGTTGATCCTTTTACCTTAGCATTTTATTTTATTGTAATTTACTTTACCGCAATTACTTTTCAGCATTTTTACTTTATGTCTTTTACTTTTAAGTTTTTACTAGCCCTAGTTATGTGTTGTAACTAAATTAGTTATTTAAGGTTGTGATGAATTCTAATATTACCGGTTTATAAGGGGTTATTTTATAGTTTGGGTAATTTAAAGGTTTACTTATTAAGTCTTAAGCTTAATGTGTCTTCTTTAATTGGCCACTAATAAGATCGATCTGGTAAATCTGAAATAAACTTGACAAAGGAATTTTAGGTTTCAGCCTTAGATTTAATAGCTCACGATTCCTTGAGGATAGATAACCCTTTAATAGATTTCCTTACAGGATAGACATATACTTGTCGGGCGGGGGCAGCCATAATTGGAACTTAAACTTAATGAATCCAGATAATTTGGTTGACACAGACATATGGTTCAATTGGGTTAAACTGGGTATATGCGATTGACCATCGATAGAGGCTTTCGCATAATTAGTGTTCCAGGTTAGTAAACCGATTTAATACACAAACATAAAATAACCACTTCATCTTTAAAATGATATTGGAAGAAATCACAACCCTAGATAGTTTTTAATATTGAATTTTCTTAAACCTAACTTCGTGCAATTTTATTTACTTGTTTTTAAATTTAAAATCTTCACCATTTCAAATCAATCAATCAACCTGTTAGATACTAGTAATCATTTGACCTCATAAAATTAATAGATTATGTATTAAGTCCTCGTGGTATCGATACTTTTTATACTACTTGAACGATACGTGCGCTTGCGTTATACGCGTGTGTGTAAGCACCGGTTAAGTTTTTGGCACCGTTACTGGGGACTTATTTATCTTTCACTAATAGTTTTGAGGTTAGATACCTTTACTTGTATCTAATTTTTTTTTTACTTATTGTTGTTGTTTTCTTGTGTTTCAGTTTCTCAGAAACTTCATGAGACGAACCAGAAGCTTTGAACTCCGACTGCTTGACCCAGAAATTGTTGTAAAAAACCATCAGACAGTTGAGAAATGAAAGGCGAGAAGCCAAGAAGCTTTAGGCAACATGGAACCTGAACCTTTGGAAGTTGCACCACAAATTCCAATTCGAGACAGAACCATTCCGGTGGTTGACAGACTCATTTCGTGTATTGTACTTCCTCCCTTACCAGAAAATGCGGGTGACATCAAAACATGCATTCAGATGATTCAGCAGTCAGTGTAGTTTGGAGGGAATGCAACTGAAGATCCTAATACTCACATCAGCAACTTCCTGGAAGTTTGCGACACTTTCAATTACAACCGAGAAGCTGAAGATGCAATGAGACTGCGTGTTTTCCCATACTCCTTGAAGGACATAGCTAAAGCTTGGCTACATTCACTACCAGCAGGTTCCATCACAACTTGGAACACTTTAGCCACCAAATTTCTTGCAAAGTACTTTCTACCAGCCAGAACTGGAAAACTGAGGAATGACATCACATCCTTTGTACAACAAGACTCAATAACTCTCTACGAAGCTTGAGAAATGTACAAAGATTTGCTCCGGAAATGTCATCACCATGAGATTCCAAAATGGATTCAAGTCCAAACATTCTATAATGGACATTCTGGAATAATGAGAACCACAATCGATGCTGCTGCTGGAAGTGCTTTAATGGAAAAAGGAGAAGATCCAGCCTGGGACCTAATCGAAGAAATGGCCAACAACAATTCCTTGTGGCCAACAGAAAGGAGCATGATCCAAAGAATTGCAGGAATTTATGAAAGTGGAGCCAATACAGCAGTCAACGCCAAACTGGATCAGATATGTAAATTCATGGAGACTCTTACCACTGGATCCACAAGTTCACCATATGGAGGAGCACCAAAACCAAACCAACTTGAAGAAACAGTGAATTATGTCAACAATTTCAACAGATAGGGGAACAATCCTTATTCCAACACCTACAACCCAGGGTGGATGAATCATCCCAATTTTTCATGGAGCAATAATTCAAGGCAAAAGAACAATCCACCACCTGGATTCCAACAGCAGAACTATCCACCACCTGGATTCCAGTAACAGAACAAAGGCCAGGAGCAGGAAATGAACCAGGAATAAAAGAAGTGCTAGCTCAGTTAAAAAAGTACGATGCTATGTTTCAGAACCAATCTGCTTCCATCAAAGTACTGGAGAATCAAATCGGACAACTGGCTAATGCTCAGAGTTACAGACCGCCAGGTAATCTTCCTAGCAACACAGAACCAAATCCAAGGAACATTGGAAAGGAGCAATGTCATGCCATCATGTTAAGAAGCGGTACTGAAATCAACAAACATGTTGGAATCAAGGCAACAATTGAAGATATTCCAAAAGAAACAAAGCAACAGATGGAGGAAAAAGAAGCAAAGGAAAAAGAACAGATCACTCCACCTCCATCTTTTCCTCAGCGTCTTCAGAAAAACAAACTGGAAAAGCAGTTTGCTCATTTCCTGGAGGTGTTCAAAAAGCTGCACATCAACATTCCATTTGCAGAAACCTTGGAACAAATGCCCAGCTATGTCAAATTCATGAAAGATATTCTTTCACAAAAACGGAGATTGAGAGACTATGAGACAGTAGCATTGACGAAAGAATGCAGTGCCATCATTCATAGGAAACTTCCCCCGAAGTTGAAAGATCCTGGCAGTTTCACCATTCCATGCATCATAGGAGAACATAACTTTGGTAAGGCTTTATGTGATTTAGGTGCAAGTGTTAATTTGATGCCTTTTTTTCTATTTTCAGGAAACTGCAGATTGGAGAAACAATGCCTACTTCAGTCTCTCTACAACTTGCTGATAGAACGCTCGTATTTCCAAGAGTCGTAGTTGAGGATGTGTTGGTCAAGGTTGACAAATTTATTTTCCCAGCAGATTTTATTCTCCTTGATATGGAGGAAGATACAGACGTGTCAATCATCCTCGGGAGACCATTCTTGGCTACAGGTCGAAACATTATTGATGTAAAAAAATGTGAATTAACCATGAGGGTACAAGACCAAGAAGTAACATTCAATGTTTTCAAGGCCATGAATTTCCCATATGATGAAAAGAATGAGGAATGTTTCAGACTTGATGTGATACACAGTACCATTCCGAATTCCAATGCAATGCAAAGTTCTATTGACAAACTTAGAATATGTCAATTTCCTGTGGAGCCTGAAGAAAAAGCGTCTTTTGCACTGAAAAAGCCAATTCTTGCACTACAAGCAACAAAAGAGAGAAAGTTCTACCAGCTCAACGAATTGGAGGAATTTCACAATCAGCCTTTTGAGGATGCCAAATTGTACAAAGAAAAGGCAAGGAAAAGACATGATGAGAAGTTAGTACGCATACAACTGGAACCAGGGCAGAAGGTATTGTTAAACAAATCAAGGGTGAAATTCTTCCCATGGAAGCCAAAATCACGGTGGTAAGGTCCATTTGTGATCACCAAGGTTTTACCAGATAGAGCCGTTGAGATACGTGATCCAGACTCCAACAAAACATCCAAGGTTAAAAACAAGCGTGTCAAGCACTACTGGGGAGAATCATTTGAACGACAAAAAGAAAGTGTCACACTATCAGATACAGCTTAACATTCGAGAAGTCACATCTAGCTGACGACGTTAAACTTAGCGCTCGCAGAGAGGCAACCGATGCAATTTTTGTATATATTGTGATCTGGTGTGTTTTATTTTTGTGTGTTTAATTTTTGCAGGTAAAGTCATTTCACGATGGAAGAAGCTCTCGCAAATCTTCGCAAGCAATTTCCTTTAGACCCTCAAAAATCTCTGATGAAAGTCTACAAAGCTCGCTTGGAATGGATGAGATTACTGATGATCAAAGGTATTCCTACTGACATTTGTTGGATTATTGAAGCACAGGTCCAATTGGCAGGTGAGTCTTCTGACTCTTTTATTTCACATCTGTCTGGTTTAGGAAGGAGCACTTATGCTAAAAAGACAAGAGCCAAAAGATTGTGTGTTTGTTATAAATATGCTCGTATGTTTTGTGATACTCGTTGTCGTTATTTAGGAATGGTGTCTGATAACCGCAAGATAAGATTAATTTCAATATGGATGGCTTGAGTAATGAGTCTTTGGATGATATATCTAAAACTCTTGAGACGCATCCCAGTGGATAGGTGTATCACGAAATTCGTGTGTTATATGCACAATTTCAAAAAGAAAGACAACAGTTAAGTCTTGGGAATCTGACTCAAAAAGACCCTGTTTGCCAATTTATAAGAAAATTGGATGGGAAGCTTGTCCCTGATGCATAGACGTCAATCAAGACGCTACTTTTCTTGTACATATTATATCTCTTTGTCTTTTCCTAATAATTGTAATTTGTTTTGTTGTTTTCTTTTATTTTCTCCGACAGGATCCAGACCTTTTTTACTGTCACGACTTATTTTATGTTTAACTAATAATTGTCATTTGGCAGGTACTAGTGCTATTATTTTACTCACCCTTTTTTTCAGGTGTTATAAATTCAACTCATCATTGCACTTTTGAAGACATCCAGAGTAAAATATGGAAGCCAATTCAAGAAGACGAGTTGAAAACATCTGTGTGGTTTGCGGTACTAGTGTTGGTGTTAAGCCACAATACGTATAAGCAGCATAGGAATTGGGTCGAGTCTTGGCTGCAAGGAATATGCACTTAGTATATGGCGGAGGCAATCTTGGACTTATGGGGATCGTTTCAAAGGCAGTACATGAAGGAGGTAGTTAAGTCTTGGGAATCATCCCAAAACCCTTGGCGGAGGCAAATCTTATTGGACCATCAAACGGAGAAGAACTAATTGTACCAGGTATGTCTGAATGGCTGGTAGAAATTATTAACAGTGTTGATGCTTTTATTGCTTTGCCAGGTGGCTTGGGTACATTGGAGGAAATTTTTACAGTGTTATCCTGGGCGAACCGGAACATACACCAGAAACCGATTGGACTGTACAACGTTGAAGGATTTTATGATTTTCTTTGTGTGTTTCTTGATGATGCTCGGAGAAATGGGTTCGTGTCAAAACCTATGAAATAACTCCTCTTTATTGCCAGAACTGCTCCGAATCTAATTGACCAAATCCTAGCCTATGAACCACAAATTGACCCTATCATTTCAAAGATAAATTGGCCTGAGGATGATCATGGTAAGAGGCGTCGGATTAATCTGGATCTTAACCATTAATTTCCTGTAGAATTTCAGCTAACCAGGTATTATCTTCTAAACTCTTCTTCTACTGTTTAAGACATTGGGGACAATGTCTCATTTTGGTTTGGGGGAGGGAATTAGTTGATCAGTACCTTGTTTTTAGTTTGTGTGTTGTTTTTATTTTTAGTGCAAAATTTTTTGAAAAATACAAAA
This sequence comes from Zanthoxylum bungeanum, assembly GCA_019454045.1. Lineage (NCBI taxonomy): Eukaryota > Viridiplantae > Streptophyta > Magnoliopsida > Sapindales > Rutaceae > Zanthoxylum > Zanthoxylum bungeanum. The sequence continues at coordinate 39,292 of SKCR01046253.1, read as the reverse complement.
ATATTGAAAAATTTTCAAAAATTACAAAAATATTTTGCGTTTTTGTGTTTTTATTTTGAGTAAAAATGTGAAATTGGTAAGAGATAGCTGAGTAAGGAGTTTCCACTCCTGAGACGTATCTCAAACCTATTTCGGAACACGTTAATTTTTGTTTATTTCCTTTTGAATTATTTAATTTGTGAATTCTCCATAATACTGACTAAAATGGATATTCATATGCTCAGTTGGCAGATATTATCAACATGCATGGTAACATACGGACATGAGCTATAATTGAAAAGTTTGTAATATTCAGTGCTCTAGTTTAATTGGAGGAATCATCTCAAAAAGTGATGGAGTAAAAAAAAACGTCTGATATCCGAGTTATTAAGTCTGTAAGGGTGTTTTAACACATAGTGCCCTAAAGCCAACTGGTTTGGGAGTCACTGGCCCAAAGCTCGCTACATGGATCAAAGATGCTGCAAAAATATATATATCTGAAGTCTGAGTAATTAAGTCTGTAGGGGTGTCTTAACACCTGGTGCCCTAAAGCCAACTGATTTGGGAGCCACCGACCCAACACTCGTTACATAGATGGAAGATATTGTATTATATCACTATTTCTCACTCATTTAACTTAATATTTTGTATAGTTTCTTGAGTTTTGTGAATATTTTGATGTGTTTTGTGCTATTTTGTAGATAAATAAAGTTTCAGGACATTCTGGAGGTGATTTGGGGCCAAAACAGTGAAAATTGGACAAAAGGGCATTTTGGTTATTTTTCGCATCGCGACGCGCAAGCCTTCGGAGTCGCGACGCCTAACGTGCGCCGAACAATGCTAACGTGCGCCAAGGTCACAAGTCAGAATCTGAGAAGTTTGACTTTGCTAACTTGCGTTGTGCCACGTGTCACCATCACAACTGATCTGCTAATGTACACCGTGCCATGTGTCATCATCCTACGGTGCCGACAGTCGCCATCGCCACTTGTCACTCCATGTGTCTTCCATGTCATCATCCACATCACTGGTTGACCGAGTCAAAGTGCCACATCATCGCCACATCATCATCAACCAATCACAGCGTGCCACGTGTCACAATCTTATGGTGCCGACAATCCCTTTCGCAACGTCAGCGCCACGTCAGCACAATTATTGAATCAAATTATCCGCAATCGCCACGTTAGCAGATAAGAATCTGAATCGGCCAATCATGCGTTGACACATCATCGCGCCGTGACGCAGGAACAAACTTGGCGTCGCGACGCTGGGAGCTTATTAGGGCCTATAAATAGAGCTCGAAATTTCAGTTTCAGATGTAACTTCCTCTCTGAATTCTCTGATGTAAATAGGGATTTTTCTATCTAGTTTATTTTAATTTCAATTTTGTAATAAATTTTAATTACGTTCTGTAATAGTAATAGTAATTTACTTTCTTTACTTTTTACAGTTTTTACTATTCAACCATGAGGAGGTTACTTTCCCCTGCTAGGGTGAAAGGTAATTCTTTTACTATTGCTATTTAGATTAATCTCCCTTAAATATAATATATTCACTATTTAAAATTTGACTTAAAAAGGATACCGCTATATTGGTCGGTTGGTAATTCATTTTAATCTGGTTTAAACCTAACTAATCAAGGATACCGCCAGATTGGTCGGTTGGTAATTAAATTTTCTTACCGCCTATATGGCAGGTTTATTTTGGTTCCGCCTTTATGGCTAGTTGGATTTAATTTAATCAGGTTACCGTCTATATGGCTGGTTGGTAAAATAATCACAAGTTAATATTTTATATTAAGGGAGATATCTAAATTGTAAATAGTAAAAGTTGATCATTTTACCTTAGCATTTTATTTTATTGTAATTTACTGTACCGCAGTTACTTTTCAGCATTTTTACTTTATGTCTTTTACTTTCAAGTTCTTACTAGCCCTAGTTATGTGTTGTAACTAAATTAGTTATTTAGGGTTGTGATGAATTCTAATATTACCGGTTTATAAGGGGTTATTTTATAGTTTGGGTAATTTAAAGGTTTACTTATTAAGTCTCAAGCTTAATGCGTCTTGTTAATTGGCCACTAATAAGATCGATCTGGTAAATCTGAAATAAACTTGACAAAGGAATTTTAGGTTTCAGCCTTAGATTTAATAACTCACGATCTTCCTTGAGGATAAATAACCCTTTAATAGATTTCCTTACAAGATAGACATATACCTGTCGGGCGGAGGTAGCCATAATTAGAACTTAAACTTAATGAATCCAGATAATTTGGTTGACATAGACATATGGTTCAATAGGGTTAAACTGGGTATTTACGTCTGACCATCGACAGAGGCTTTCGTATAATTTAGTGTTCCAGGTTAGTAAACCGATTTATTACACAAACATAAAATAACCACTTCATCTTTAAAATGATATTAGAAGAAATCACAACCCTAGATAGTTTTTAATATTGAATTTTCTTAAACCTACTTCGTGTAATTTTATTTACTTGTTTTTAAATTTAAAATCTTCACCATTTCAAATCAATCAATCAACCTGTTAGATACTAGTAATCATTTGACCTCATACAATTAATAGATTAGGTATTAAGTCTTCGTGGGATCGATACATTTTATACTACTTCAACGATACGTGCGCTTGAGTTATACGCGTGTGTCTAAGCACCGGTCAAGTTTTTGGCCCCGTTGCCGGGGATTTATTTATCTTTCACTATTAGTTTTGAGGTTAGATACCTTTACTTGTATCTTTTTTTTTTTACTTATTGTTGTTGTTTTCTTGTGTTTCAGTTTCTCAAAAACTTCATGAGACGAACCAGAAGCTTTGAACTCCGACCGCTTGACCCAGAAATTGAAGGAACCATCAGACAGTTGAGAAGGGAAAGGCGAGAAGGCTAATAAGCTTTAGTCAACATGGAACCTGAACCTTTGGAAGTTGCACCACCAATTCCAATTCGGGACAGACCCATTCCGGTGGTTGAGAGACTCATTTCGTGTATTGTACTTCCTCTCTTACCAGCAAATGCGGGTGACATCAAAACATGCATTCAGATGATTCAGCAGTCAGTTCAGTTTGGAGGGAATGCAACTGAAGATCCTAATACTCACATCAGCAACTTCCTGGAAGTTTATGGCACTTTCAATTACAACCGAGAAGCTGAAGAAGCAATGAGACTGCGTGTTTTCCCATACTCCTTGAAGGACAGAGCTAAAGCTTGGCTACATTCACTATCAGCAGGTTCCATCACAACTTGGAACACTTTAGCCACCAAATTTCTTGCAAAGTACTTTCCACCAGCCAGAACTGGAAAACTGAGGAATGACATCACATCCTTTGTACAAAAAGACTCGGAACTCTCTACGAAGCTTGAGAAATGTATAAAGATTTGCTCCGGAAATGTCATCACCATGAGATTCCAAAATGGCTTCAAGTCCAAACATTCTATAATAGACATTTGGGAATAATGAGAACCACAATCGATGCTGCTGCTGGAGGAGCTTTAATGGCAAAAGGAGAAGATCCAGACTAGGACCTAATCGAAGAAATGGCAAACAACAATTCCTTGTGGCCAACAGAAACGAGCATGATCCAAAGAATTGCAGGAATTTATGAAAGTGGAGCCAATACAGCAGTCAACGCCAAACTGGATTAGATATGCAAATTCATGGAGACTCTTACCACTGGATCCACAAGTTCACCATATGGAGGAGCACCAGAACCAAACCAACTTGAAGAAAGGGTGAATTATGTCAACAATTCAACAGACAAGGGAACAATCCCTATTCCAACACCTACAACCCAGGGTGGAGGAATTATCCTAATTTTTTATGGAGCAATAATTCGAGGCAAAAGAATAATCCACCACCTGGATTCCAAAAGTAGAACTATCCACCACCTGGATTCCAGTAACAGAACAAAGGCTAGGAGCAGGAAATGAACCAGGAATAGCAGAAGTGCTAGCTCAGTTAAAAAAGTACGATGCTATGTTTCAGAACCAATCTACTTCCATCAAAGCACTGGAGAATCAAATCGGACAACTGGCTAATGCTCAGAGTTACAGACCGCCAGGTAATCTTCCTAGCAACACAGAACCAAATCCAAGGAATATAGGAAAGGAGCAATGTCATGCCATCATGTTAAGAAGCGGTACTGAAATCAAGAAAGATGTTGGAATCAAGGCAACAATTGAAGATATTCCAAAAGAAACAAAGCAACACATGGAGGAAAAAGAAGCACAGGAAAAAGAACAGATCACTCCACCTCCACATTTTCCTCAGCGTCTTCAGAAAAAAAAAAACTGGACAAGCAGTTTGCTCGTTTCCTGGAGGTGTTCAAAAATCTGCACATCGACATTCCATTTGCAGAAACCTTGGAACAAATGCCCAGCTATGTCAAATTCATGAAAGATATTTTTTCACGAAAATGGAGATTGGGAGATTATGAGACAGTAGCATTGACGAAAGAATGTAGTGCCATCATTCAGAGGAAACTTCCCCCGAAGTTGAAAGATCCTGGCAGTTTCACTATTCCATGCATCATAAGAGAACATAACTTTAGTAAGGCTTTATGTGATTTAGGTGCAAGTGTTAATTTGATGCCTTTTTCTATTTTCAGGAAACTACAGATTGGAGAAACAATGCCCACTTCAGTCTCTCTACAACTTGCTGATAAAACGCCCGTATTTCCAAGAGTCGTAGTTGAGGATGTGCTGGTCAAGGTTGACAAATTTATTTTCCCAACAGATTTTATTCTCCTTGATATGGAGGAAGATACAGACGTGCCAATCATCATCGGGAGATCATTCTTGGCTATAGGTCGAACCATTATTGATGTACAAAAAGGAGAATTAACCATGAGGGTACAAGACCAAGAAGTAACATTCAATATTTTCAAGGCCATGAATTTCCCAGATGATGAAAAGAATGAGGAATGTTTCAGACTTGATGTGATACACAGTACCATTCCGAATTCCAATGCAATGCAAAGTTCTATTGACAAACTTAAAACATGTCAATTGCCTGTGGAGCCTGAAGAAAAAGCGTCTTTTGCACTGAAAAAGCCAATTCTTGCACTACAAGCAACAGAAGAGAAAAGGTTCCACCAGCTCAACGAATTGGAGGAATTTCACAATCAGCCTTTTGAGGATGCCAAATTGTACAAAGAAAAGGCAAGGAAAAGACATGATGAGAAGTTAGTACGCATACAACTGGAACTAGGGCAGAAGGTACTGTTTAACAAATCGAGGGTGAAATTCTTCCCATGGAAGCCAAAATCACGGTGGTAAGGTCCATTTGTGATCACCAAGGTTTTACCAGATAGAGCCATTAAGATACGTGATCCAGACTCCAACAAAACATTCAAGGTTAAAAACAAGCGTGTCAAGCACTACTGGGGAGAATCATTTGAGCGACAAAAAGAAGTGTCACACTTTCAGATCCAGTGAAGTCACATCTAGCTGACGACGTTAAACTTAGCGCTCGCAGGGAGGCAACCCATGCAATTTTTCTATATATTGTGATCTGGTGTGTTTTATTTTGTGTGTTTAATTTTTGCAGGTAAAGTCATTTCATGATGGAATAAGCTCTCGCAAATCTTCGCAATCAATTTCCTTCTCTCCCTCAAAAATCTCTGATGAAAGTCTACAAAGCTCGCTTGGAACGGATGAGATTACTTATGATCAAAAGTATTCCTACTGACATTTGTTGGATTATTGAAGGACGGGTCCGATTGGCAGGTCAGTCTTCTGTCTCTTTTATTTCACATCTGTCTGGTTTAGGAAGGAGCACTTATGCTAAAAAGAGAATAGCCAAAAGATTGTGTGTTTGTTATAAATGTGCTCGTATGTTTTGTGATACTCGTTGTCATTCTTTAGGAATGGTGTCTGATAACCGCGAAGATAAGATTAATTTCAATAGGGATGGCTTGAGTAAGGAGTCTTTGGATGATATATCTAAAACTCTTGAGACGCATCCCAGTGGATAGGTGTATCACGAAATTCGTGTGTTATATGCACAATTTCAAAAAGAAAGACAACAGTTAAGTCTTGGGAATCTAACTCAAAAAGACTCTGTTTGCCAATTTATAAGAAAATTGGATGGAAGCTTGTCCATGATGCATAGACGTCAATCAAGCCGCTACTTTTCTTGTATATATTATATCTCTTTGTCTTTTCCTAATAATTCTAATTTGTTTTGTTGTTTTCTTTTATTTTCTCCGACAGGATCCATACCTTTTTTACTGTCACGATTTATTTTATTGTTTAACTAATAATTGTCATTTGGCAGGTACTAGTGCTATTATTTTACTCACCCTTTTTCAGGTGTATAAATTCAACTCATCATTGCACTTTTGAAGACATCCAGAGTAAAACATGGAAGCCACTTCAAGAAGACGAGTTGAAAACATCTGTGTGTTCTGCGGTACTAGTGTTGGTGTTAAGCCACAATACGTATAAGCAGCACATGAATTGGGTCGAGTCTTGGCTGCAAGGAATATGCACTTAGTATATGGCGGAGGCAATCTTGGACTTATGGGGATCGTTTCAAAGGCTGTACATGAAGGAGGCAGTCAAGTCTTGGGAATCATCCCAAAACCCTTGGCGGAGGCAAATCTTATTGGACCATCAAACGAAGAAGAAATAATTGTACCAGGTATGTCTGACGGCTGGTAGAAATGATTAACCGTGTTGATTTTTTTATTGCTTTGTCAGGTGGCTTGGGTACAATGGAGGAAATTTTTACAGTGTTATCCTAGGCGAACCTGAACATACACCAGAAACCGCTTGGACTGTACAACGTTGAAGGATTTTATGATTTTCTTTGTGTGTTTCTTGATGATGCTCGGAGAAATGGGTTCGTGTCAAAACCTATGAAATAACTCCTCTTTATTGCCAGAACTGCTCCGGATCTAATTGACCAAATCCTAGCCTATGAACCACAAATTGACCCTATCATTTAAAAGATAAATTGGCCTGAGGACGATCATGGTAAGAGGCGTCGGATTAATCTGGATCTTAACCTTTAATTTCCTGTAGAATTTTAGCTAACCAGGTATTATCTTCTAAACTCTTCTTCTACTGTTTAAGACATTGGGGACAATGTCTCATTTAGGTTTGGGGGAGGGAATTAGTTGATCAGTACCTTATTCTTAGTTTGTGTGTTGTTTTTATTTTTAGTGTAAAATTTTTTGAAAAATACAAAAATATTGAAAAATTTTCAAAAATTACAAAAATATTTTGCGTTTTTGTGTTTTTATTTTGACTAAAAATGTGAAATTGGTAAGAGATAGCTGAGTAAGGAGTTTCCACTCCTGAGACGTATCTCAAACCTATTTCGGAACAAGTTAATTTTTGTTTATTTCCTTTTGAATTATTTAATTTGTGAATTCTCCATAATACTGACTAAAATGGATATTCATATGCTCAGTTGGTAGGTATTATCAACATGCATGGTAACATACGGACATGAGCTATAATTGAAAAGTTTGTAATATTCAGTGCTCTAGTTTAATTGGAGGAATCATCTCAAAAAGTGATGGAGTAAAAAAAAAACGTCTAAGATCCGAGTTATTAAGTCTGTAAGGGTGTTTTAACACCTAGTGCCCTAAAGCCAACTGGTTTGGGAGTCACTGGCCCAAAGCTCGCTACATGGATCAAAGATGCTGCAAAAATATATATATCTGAAGTCTGAGTAATTAAGTCTGTAGGGGTGTCTTAACACATGGTGCCCTAAAGCCAACTGGTTTGGGAGCCACCGACCCAACACTCGTTACATAGATGGAAGATATTGTATTATATCACTTTTTCTCACTCATTTAACTTAATATTTTGTATAGTTTCTTGAGTTTTGTGAATATTTTGATGTGTTTTGTGCTATTTTGTAGATAAATAAAGTTTCAGGACATTCTGGAGGTGATTTGGGGCCAAAACAGTGAAAATTGGACAAAAGGGCATTTTGGTTATTTTTCGCATCGCGACGCGCAAGCCTTCGGAGTCGCGACGCCTAACGTGAGCCGAACAATGCTAACGTGCGCCAGGGTCACAAGTCAGAATCTGAGAAGTTTGACTTTGCTAACCTGCGATGTGCCACGTGTCACCATCACAACCGATCTGCTAACGTACACCGTGCCATGTGTAATCATCCTACGGTGCCGATAGTCGCCATCGCCACTTGTCACTCCATGTGTCTGCCATGTCATCATCCACATCACAGGTTGACCGATTTAAAGTGCCACATCATCGCTACATCATCATCAACCAATCACAGCGTGCCACGTGTCACAATCTTATGGTGCCGACAATCTCTTTCGCAACGTCAGCGCCACGTCAGCACAATTATTGAATCAAATTATCTGCAATCGCCACGTTTGCAGATAAGAATCTGAACCGGCCAATCACGCGTTAACACATCATCGCGTCGCGACGCAGGAACAAACTTGGCGTCGCGACGCTGGGAGCTTATTAGGGCCTATAAATAGAGCTCGAAATTTCAATTTCAGATGTAAATAGGGATTTTTCTATCTAGTTTATTTTAATTTCAATTTTGTAATAAATTTTAATTACGTTCTGTAATAGTAATAGTAATTTACTTTCTTTACTTTTTACAGTTTTTACTATTCAACCATGAGGAGGTTACTTTCCCCTGCTAGGGTGAAAGGTAATTCTTTTACTATTGCTATTTAGATTAATCTCCCTTAAATATAATATATTCACTATTTAAAATTTGACTTAAAAAGGATACCGTTATATTGGTCGGTTGGTAATTCATTTTAATCTGGTTTAAACCTAACTAATCAAGGATACCGTCAGATTGACCCAGAAATTGAAGGAACCATCAGACAGTTGAGAAGGGAAAGTCGAGAAGGCCAAGAAGCTTTAGTCAACATGGAACATGAACCTTTGGAAGTTGCACCACCAATTCCAATTCGAGACAGAACCATTCCGGTGGTTGAGAGACTCATTTCGTGTATTGTACTTCCTCCCTTACCAGCAAATGCGGGTGACATCAAAACATGCATTCAGATGATTCAACAGTCAGTCCAGTTTGGAGGGAATGCAACTGAAGATTCTAATACTCACATCAGCAACTTCCTGGAAGTTTGTGGCACTTTCAATTACAACCGAGAAGCTGAAGAAGCAATGAGACTGCGTGTTTTCCCATACTCCTTGAAGGACAGAGCTAAAGCTTGGCTACATTCACTACCAGCAGGTTCCATAACAACTTGAAACACTTTAGCCACCAAATTTCTTGCAAAGTACTTTCCACCAGCCAAAACTGGAAAACTGAGGAATGACATCACATCCTTTGTACAACAATACTCGGAAACTCTCTACGAAGCTTGAGAAATGTATAAAGATTTGCTCCGGAAATGTCATCACCATGAGATTCCAAAATGGCTTCAAGTCCAAACATTCTATAATGGACATTTGGGAATAATGAGAACCACAATCGATGCTGCTGCTGGGGGAGCTTTAATGGCAAAAGGAGAAGATCCAGACTGGGACCTAATCGAAGAAATGGCAAACAACAATTCCTTGTGGCCAACAGAAACGAGCATGATCCAAAGAATTGCAGGAATTTATGAAAGTGGAGCCAATACAGCAGTCAACGCCAAACTGGATTAGATATGCAAATTCATGGAGACTCTTACCACTGGATCCACAAGTTCACCATATGGAGGAGCACCAGAACCAAACCAACTTGAAGAAAGGGTGAATTATGTCAACAATTTCAACAGACAAGGGAACAATCCCTATTCCAACACCTACAACCCAGGGTGGAGGAATTATCCTAATTTTTTATGGAGCAATAATTCGAGGCAAAAGAATAATCCACCACCTGGATTCCAAAAGTAGAACTATCCACCACCTGGATTCCAGTAACAGAACAAAGGCTAGGAGCAGGAAATGAACCAGGAATAGCAGAAGTGCTAGCTCAGTTAAAAAAGTACGATGCTATGTTTCAGAACCAATCTGCTTCCATCAAAGCACTGGAGAATCAAATCGGACAACTGGCTAATGCTCAGAGTTACAGACCGCCAGGTAATCTTCCTAGCAACACAGAACCAAATCCAAGGAATTTGGGAAAGGAGCAATGTCATGCCATCATGTTAAGAAGCGGTACTGAAATCAACAAAGATGTTGGAATCAAGGCAACAATTGAAGATATTCCAAAAGAAACAAAGCGACACATGGAGGAAAAAGAAGCAAAGGAAAAAGAACAGATCACTCCACCTCCACATTTTCCTCAGCGTCTTCAGAAAAAAAAAACTGGACAAGCAGTTTGCTCGTTTCTTGGAGGTGTTCAAAAATCTGCACATCGACATTCCATTTGCAGAAACCTTGGAACAAATGCCCAGCTATGTCAAATTCATGAAAGATATTTTTTCACGAAAATGGAGATTGGGAGATTATGAGACAGTAGCATTGACGAAAGAATGTAGTGCCATCATTCAGAGGAAACTTCCCCCGAAGTTGAAAGATCATGGCAGGTTCACCATTCCATGCATCATAGGAGAACATAACTTTAGTAAGGCTTTATGTGATTTAGGTGCAAGTGTTAATTTGATGCCTTTTTCTATTTTCAGGAAACTACAGATTGGAGAAACAATGCCCACTTCAGTCTCTCTACAACTTGCTGATAAAACGCCCGTATTTCCAAGAGTCGTAGTTGAGGATGTGCTGGTCAAGGTTGACAAATTTATTTTCCCAACAGATTTTATTCTCCTTGATATGGAGGAAGATACAGACGTGCCAATCATCATCGGGAGATCATTCTTGGCTATAGGTCGAACCATTATTGATGTACAAAAAGGAGAATTAACCATGAGGGTACAAGACCAAGAAGTAACATTCAATATTTTCAAGGCCATGAATTTCCAGATGATGAAAGAATGAGGAATGTTTCAGACTTGATGTGATACACAGTACCATTCCGAATTCCAATGCAATGCAAAGTTCTATTGACAAACTTAAAACATGTCAATTGCCTGTGGAGCCTGAAGAAAAAGCGTCTTTTGCACTGAAAAAGCCAATTCTTGCACTACAAGCAACAGAAGAGAAAAGTTCCACCAGCTCAACGAATTGGAGGAATTTCACAATCAGCCTTTTGAGGATGCCAAATTGTACAAAGAAAAGGCAAGGAAAAGACATGATGAGAAGTTAGTACGATACAACTGGAACTAGGGCAGAAGGTACTGTTTAACAAATCGAGGGTGAAATTCTTCCCATGGAAGCCAAAATCACGGTGGTAAGGTCCATTTGTGATCACCAAGGTTTTACCAGATAGAGCCATTAAGATACGTGATCCAGACTCCAACAAAACATTCAAGGTTAAAAACAAGCGTGTCAAGCACTACTGGGGAGAATCATTTGAGCGACAAAAAGAAAGTGTCACACTTTCAGATCCAGTGAAGTCACATCTAGCTGACGACGTTAAACTTAGCGCTCGCAGGGAGGCAACCCATGCAATTTTTCTATATATTGTGATCTGGTGTGTTTTATTTTTGTGTGTTTAATTTTTGCAGGTAAAGTCATTTCATGATGGAATAAGCTCTCGCAAATCTTCGCAATCAATTTCCTTCTCTCCCTCAAAAATCTCTGATGAAAGTCTACAAAGCTCGCTTGGAACGGATGAGATTACTTATGATCAAAAGTATTCCTACTGACATTTGTTGGATTATTGAAGGACGGGTCCGATTGGCAGGTCAGTCTTCTGTCTCTTTTATTTCACATCTGTCTGGTTTAGGAAGGAGCACTTATGCTAAAAAGAGAATAGCCAAAAGATTGTGTGTTTGTTATAAATGTGCTCGTATGTTTTGTGATACTCGTTGTCATTCTTTAGGAATGGTGTCTGATAACCGCGAAGATAAGATTAATTTCAATAGGGATGGCTTGAGTAAGGAGTCTTTGGATGATATATCTAAAACTCTTGAGACGCATCCCAGTGGATAGGTGTATCACGAAATTCGTGTGTTATATGCACAATTTCAAAAAGAAAGACACAAAGTTAAGTCTTGGGAATCTAACTCAAAAAGACTCTGTTTGCCAATTTATAAGAAAATTGGATGGGAAGCTTGTCCATGATGCATAGACGTCAATCAAGCCGCTACTTTTCTTGTATATATTATATCTCTTTGTCTTTTCCTAATAATTCTAATTTGTTTTGTTGTTTTCTTTTATTTTCTCCGACAGGATCCATACCTTTTTTACTGTCACGATTTATTTTATTGTTTAACTAATAATTGTCATTTGGCAGGTACTAGTGCTATTATTTTACTCACCCTTTTTCAGGTGTTATAAATTCAACTCATCATTGCACTTTTGAAGACATCCAGAGTAAAAATGGAAGCCACTTCAAGAAGACGAGTTGAAAACATCTGTGTGTTCTGCGGTACTAGTGTGGTGTTAAGCCACAATACGTATAAGCAGCACATGAATGGGTCGAGTCTTGGCTGCAAGGAATATGCACTTAGTATATGGCGGAGGCAATCTTGGACTTATGGGGACCGTTTCAAAGGCTGTGTAAATGAAGGAGGCAGTCAAGTTTGGGAATCATCCCAAAACTCTTGGCGGAGGCAAATATTATTGGACCATCAAACGGAGAAGAAATAATTGTACCAGATATGTCTGAACGGCTGGTAGAAATGATTAATCGTGTTGATTTTTTTATTGCTTTGTCAGGTGGCTTGGGTACAATGGAGGAAATTTTTACAGTGTTATCCTAGGCGAACCTGAACATACACCAGAAACCGCTTGGACTGTACAACGTTGAAGGATTTTATGATTTTCTTTATGTGTTTCTTGATGATGCTCGGAGAAATGAGTTCGTGTCAAAACCTATGAAAGAACTCCTCTTTATTTCCAGAATTGCTCCGGATCTAATTGACCAAATCCTAGCCAATGAACCACAAATTGACCCTATCCTTTCAAAGATAAATTGGTCCGAGGACGATCGTGGTAAGAGGCGTCAGATTAATCTGGATCTTACCCTTAATTTCCTGTAGATTTCAGCTAACCAGGTATTATCTTCTAACTTCTTCTTCTACTGTTTAAGACATTGGGGACAATGTCTCATTTAGGTTTGGGGGAGGGAAGGGATTAGTTGATCAGTACCTTTTTTTAGTTGTGTTTTTATTTTTTATTTTTAGTCCAAAATTTTTCGAAAAATACAAAAAAAAAATGAAAAACTTTCAAAAATTACAAAAATATTTTGCGTTTTTGTTTTTATTTTGACTAAAAATGTGAAATTGGTAAGAGATAGCTGAGTAAGGAGTTTCCACTCCTGAGACGTATCTCAAACCTATTTCGCAACAAGTTAATTTTTGTTTATTTCCTTTTGAATTATTTAATTTGTGAATTCTCCATAATACTGACTAAAATGGATCTTCATATGCTCAGTTGGCAGGTATTATCAACATGCATGGTAACATACGGACATGAGCTATAATTGAAAAGTTTGTAATATTCAGTGCTCTAGTTTAATTGGAGGAATCATCTCAAAAAGTGATGGAGTAAAAAAAACGTCTGAAATCCGAGTTATTAAGTCTGTAAGGGTGTTTTAACACCTAGTGCTCTAAAGCCCACTGGTTTGGGAGTCACTGGCCCAAAGCTCGCTACATGGATCAAAGATGCTACAAAAATATATATATCTAAAGTCTGAGTAATTAAGTACGTAGGGGTGTCTTAACACCTGGTGCCCAAAGCCAACTGGTTTGGGAGCCACTGACCCAACACTCGTTACATAGATGGAAGATATTGTATTATATCACTATTTCCAACTCATTTAACTTAATATTTTGTATAGTTTCTTGACTTTTGTGAATATTTTGATGTGTTTTGTGCTATTTTGTTGATAAATAAAGTTTTAGGACATTCTGGAGGTGATTTGGGGCCAAAACAGTGAAAATTGGACAAAAGGGCATTTTGGTAATTTTCCGCGTCGCGACGCCCAAGCCTTCGGAGTCACGACGCCTAACGTGCTCCAAACAATGCTAACATGCTCCGGGTCCACAAGTCAGAATCTGAGAAGTTTGACTTTGCTAACGTGCGTTATGTCACGTGTCACCATCACAGCCGATCTGCTAACGTACGCCATGCCACGTGTTATCATCCTACGATGCCGACAGTCGCCATCGCCACTTGTCACTCCATGTGTCTGCCACGTCATCATCCATATCACCGGTTGACCGAGTCAAAGTACCACATCATCAACCAATCACAGCGTGCCACATGTCACAATCTTATGGTGCCGATAATCCATTTCGCCACGTCAGCGCCACATCAGCACAATTATTGAATCAAATTATCCACAATCGCCACGTCAGCAGATAAGAATCTGAACCGGCCAATCACGCGTTGACACATCATCGCGTCGCGACGCTATGAGCTTATTTGGGCCTATAAATAGAGCACGAAATTTCAGTTTCAGATGTACCTTCCTCTCTGAATTCTTGATGTAAATAGGGAGTTTTCTATCTAGTTTATTTTAATTTCAATTTTGTAATAAATTTTAATTACGTTCTGTAATAGTAATAGTAATTTACTTTCTTTACTTTTTACAGTTTTTACTATTCAACCATGAGGAGGTAACCTCCCCCTGCTAGGGTGAAAGGTAATTCTTTTACTATTTGGTCAGTTGGTAATTCATTTTAATCTGGTTTAAACATGACTAATCAAGGATACAGCCAAATTGTTCGGTTGGTAATTAAATTTTCTTACCGCCTATATGGCAGGATTATTTTGGTTCCGTCTTTATGTCTAGTTGGATTTAATTTGACTTAATCAGGTTACCGCCTATATGGCTGGTTGGTAAAATAATGACAAGTTAATATATTATATTAAGGGAGATATCTAAATAGTAAATAGTAAAAGTTGATCCTTTTACCTTAGCATTTTATTTTATTGTAATTTACTTTACCGCAATTACTTTTCAGTATTTTTACTTTATGTCTTTTACTTTCAAATTTTTACTAGCCCTAGTTATATGTTGTAACTAAATTAGTTATTTAGGGTTGTGATGAATTCTAATATTACGGGTTTATAAGGGTTATTTTATAGTTTGGGTAATTTAAAGGTTTACTTATTAAGTCTTAAGCTTAATGCGTCTTGTTAATTGGCCACTAATAAGATCGATATGGTAAATCTGAAATAAACTTGACAAAGGAATTTTAGGTTTCAGCCTTAGATTTAATAGCTCACGATCTTCCTTGAGGATAGATAACCCTTTAATAGATTTCCTTACAGGATAGACATATACCTGTCGGGCGGGGGTAGCCATAATTGGAACTTAAACTTAATGAATCCAGATAATTTGGTTGACATAGACATATGGTTCAATTGGGTTAAACTGGGTATGTGCGTCTGACCATCGACAGAGGCTTTCGCAAAATTTAGTGTTCCAGGTTAGTAAAACTGATTTATTACACAAACATAAAATAACCACTTCATCTTTAAAATGATATTAGAAGAAATCACAACCCTAAATAGATTTTAATATTGAATTTTCTTAAACCTACATTCGTGCAATTTTATTTACTTGTTTTTAAATTTAAAATCTTCACCATTTCAAATCAATCAATCAACATGTTAGATACTAGTAATCATTTGACCTCATAAAATTAATAGATTAGGTATTAAGTCCTCGTGGGATCGATACTTTTTATACTACTTCAACGATACGTGCGCTTGCATTATACGCGTATGTGTAAGCACCGGTCAAGTTTTTGGCGCCGTTGCCGGGGACTTATTTATCTTTCACTATTAGTTTTGAGGTTAGATGCCTTTACTTGTATCTATTTTTTTTTTTTTTACTTATTGTTGTTGTTTTCTTGTGTTTCAGTTTCTCAGAAACTTCATGAGACGAACCAGAAGCTTTGAACTCTGACCGCTTGACCCAGAAATTGAAGGAACCATCAGACAGTTGAGAAGGGAAAGGCGAGAAGGCCAATAAGCTTTAGTCAACATAGAACCTGAACCTTTGGAAGTTGCACCACCAATTCCAATTCGAGACAGAACCATTCCGGTGGTTGAGAGACTCATTTCGTGTATTGTACTTCCTCCCTTACCAGCAAATGCAGGTGACATCAAAAAATTCATTCAGATGATTCAGCAGTCAGTGCAGTTTGGAGGGAATGCAACTGAAGATCCTAATACTCACATCAGCAACTTACTGGAAGTTTGCGGTGTTGGCGACTTGATCGCATAAAAGGATTTTGATGACGTCAACGCGAATGAAGACTTCGACGTACAAACACGAAGCATTACAAAAAGTGTCGAAGCATATGGGGTGAAGAGCGAGAATATGAAGACTAGCGGCAAATCGAAGATAATGATTAAGAGAGTTTACTCAAGTGATCTAAAGCTCTTAGGAATCATACATTTTGCATCACTTGCATTTAAAATGGCTTAGAATGCTAAAAGAATCATTTGCATTTTATTTGCACCAAAATGAACTTAATGCACAAGTGCATCGGTAAATGATCTTCTAAAACTAGAAAACAGTTGAATTAAACTTCAAATGATATACCGTTAGATAGATATGTGTCTCTAGTTTGCTACGGTTCAAACGGAACACAATTCTGATGCATAGAACTTTTGCTAGAGCCTTTTCAGTACAACATGCTCATATGTGCGTTTTCTGCATTCATGTCACATTAGAAAATTCCATAAAATTCATATTAATGTTTTTGGAGCTGAACTGTTTACAGAAGATAGATCTATGTGTCTAGTTTATGTAGAAATTTACGGATCATGATTTGGAATTTTCTAGAGAGAGTTATGGCCAAAATACCAAGTGTCGTAAGTCTTGACTGGTCATCAGAATTGAAACCAGGGAGCTCCATGCCGGTTTTCTCGCCGGTTTCCATGCCGGTTTTGGCTGAGAAAATCATGCTCTCTGGAACCAGGGAGCTCCTCACTGGTTTCAATACCGGTTTGCTCGCCGTCTAACGGCTAGTTTTTCGAACGTTATATAGTCGTTGGGAGATTTTGAAACCCTAGACCGGCATGCCGGTCTCCTCGCCGGTTTGCTCGCCGGTCTCGCTGTAAGTTGGGGAAAGCTTTGCATTTTATTATAAATAGAACCCCAACTCCTTTGCCTCAAGTTAGAGATCTAGAAAACCTTCATATACATTCTCTAAGGCAAACAAAGAGTGAGATACACCTTCATATTCATAAACACTCATCCAAGCTCACACACACATCTTCCATATCATTTAGTGAGCTTAGATCACTTGGGTTTGCTCTCACACAATCTTCTTATTATTTGTGAGTGCTCAAGTGTGTTTTAAATTCTTTCTATCAAAACACTTGTGATTTGTGAAATCCATTGTTTGGGTAAATTGTAAAGGTTGTGAGTGCACCTACGAACAAAACTCAAAATTGTAAAAGGGTTTGGAGTGCGCCTTGGCGGAAAACTCTTGGTTACGAGTGAACCACGGAAAACTCGATTTTAGTGGAAATCTTCAAGCGAGGCTTGGGGGAGTGGACGTAGGCACGTTTGGCCGAACCACTATAAATTGCGGTGTTGTATTTCTCTTCCCTTAACTTTTACTTATTTGCAAGTTCGATTACATCTATAATATTGATTAGAAACTTGCATATAGGCTATTAATTGGATAGAAAAATTGCCTAAAACTCCCACTTGGTAATAAGAGCTTAAAATCGGCAAAGATTTTATAATTCCGCATTTAAGCGATAACCCAATTCACCCCCCCCCCCCCCCTCTCTTGGGTATAGAGATTGTTTGTCGCTATTGCTTGTAGGTACTTTCATGCGGCACTTTCAATTACAACCGAGAAGCTGAAGAAGCAATGAGACTGCGTTTTTTCCTATACTCCTTGAAGGACAGAGCTAAAGCTTGGCTACATTCACTACCAGCAGGTTCCATCACAACTTGGAACACTTTAACCACCAAATTTCTTGCAAAGTACTTTCCACCAGCCAGAACTGGAAAACTGAGGAATGACATCACATCCTTTGTACAATAAGACTCGGAAACTCTCTATGAAGCTTGAGAAATGTACAAAGATTTGCTCCGGAAACGTCATCACCATGAGATTCCAAAATGGCTTCAAGTCCAAACATTCTATAATGGACTTTCTGAAATAATGAGAACCATAATCGATGCTGCTGCTGGAAGTGCTTTAATGGCAAAAGGAGGAGATCAAGTCTGTGACCTAATCGAAGAAATGGCCAACAACATTTCCTTGTGGCCAATAGAAATGAGCATGATCCAAAGAATTGCAGGAATTTATGAAAGTGGAGCCAATATAGCAGTCAACGCCAAGCTGGATCAGATATGCAAATTCATGGAGACTCTTACCACTAGATCCACAAGTTCACCGTATGGAGGAGCACCAGAACCAAACCAACTTGAAGAAACGGTGAATTATGTCAAAAATTTCAACAGACAGGGGAACAATCCCTATTCCAACACCTACAACCCAGGGTGGAGGAATCATCTCAATTTTTCATGGAGCAATAATTCAAGGCAAAAGAACAATCCACCACCTGGATTCCAACAGCAGAACTATCCACCACCTGGATTCCAGTAACAGAACAAAGGCAAGGAGTAGGCAAATGAACCAGGAATAGCAGATGTGCTAGCTCAGTTAAAAAAGTACGATGCTATGTTTCAGAACCAATCTGCTTCCATCAAAGCACTAGACAATCAAATCGGACAACTGGCTAATGCTCAGAGTTACAGACCGCCAGGTAATCTTCCTAGTAACACATAACCAAATCCAAGGAACATGGGAAATGAGCAATGTCATGTCATCATGTTAAAAAGCGGTACTGAAATCAACCAAGATGTTGGAATCATGGCAACAATTGAAGATATTCCAAAAGAAACAAAGCAACAGATGGAGGAAAAAGAAGCAAAGGAAAAAGAACAGATCACTCCACCTCCACCTTTTCCTCAGCGTCTTCAGAAAAAAAAAAACTGGACAAGCAGTTTGCTCATTTCCTGGAGGTGTTCAAAAAGTTGCACATCAACATTCCATTTGCAGAAACCTTGGAACAAATGCCCAGCTATGTCAAATTCATGAAAGATATTTTTTCACGAAAACAGAGATTGGGAGACTATGAAACAGTAGCATTGACGAAAGAATGCAGTGCCATCATTCAGAGGAAACTTCCCCCGAAGTTGAAAGATCCTGACAGTTTCACCATTCCATGCATCATAGGAGAACATAACTTTGGTAAGGCTTTATGTGATTTAGGTGCAAGTGTTAATTTGATGCCTTTTTCTATTTTCAGGAAACTGCAGATTGGAGAAACAATGCCCACTTCAGTCTCTCTACAACTTGCTGATAGAACGCTCGTATTTCCAAGAGTCGTAGTTGAGGATGTGCTGGTCAAGGTTGACAAATTCATTTTCCCAGCAGATTTTATTGTCCTTGATATGGAGGAAGACGCAGACGTGCCAATCATCCCCGGGAGACCATTCTTGGCTACAGGTCGAACCATTATTGATGTACAAAAAGGAGAATTAACCATGAGGGTACAAGACCAAGAAGTAACATTCAATATTTTCAAGGCCATGAATTTCCCAGATGATGAAAAGAATGAGGAATGTTTCAGACTTGATGTGATACACAGTACCATTCAGAATTCCAATGCAATGCAAAGTTCTATTGACAAACTTAAAACATGTCAATTGCCTGTGGAGCCTGAAGAAAAAGCGTCTTTTGCACTGAAAAAGCCAATTCTTGCACTACAAGCAACAGAAGAGAAAAAGTTCCACCAGCTCAACGAATTGGAGGAATTTCACAATCAGTCTTTTGAGGATGCCAAATTGTACAAAGAAAAGGCAAGCAAAAGACATGATGAGAAGTTAGTACGCATACAACTGGAACCAGGGCAGAAGGTACTGTTAAACAAATCAAGGGTGAAATTATTCCCATGGAAGACAAAATCACGGTGGTCAGGTCCATTTGTGATCACCAAGGTTTTACCAGATAGAGCCGTTGAGATACGTGATCCAAACTCCAATAAAACATTCAAGGTTAAAAACAAGCGTGTCAAGCACTACTAGGGAGAATCATTTGAGCGACAAAAAGAAAGTGTCACACTTTCAGATCCAGCTTAACGTCCGAGAAGTCAAATCTAGCTGACGACGTTAAACTTAGTGCTCGCAGGGAGGTAACCCATGCAATTTTTGTATATATTGTGATCTGGTTTGTTTTATTTTTGTGTGTTTAATTTTTGCAGGTAAAGTCATTTCACGATGGAAGAAGCACTCGCAAATCTTCGCAAGCAATTTCCTTCTCTCCCTCAAAAATCTCTGATGAAAGTCTACAAAACTCGCTTGGAACGGATGAGATTACTGATGATCAAAGGTATTCCTACTGACATTTGTTGGATTATTGAAGCACGGGTCCGATTGGCATGTGAGTCTTCTGACTCTTTTATTTCACATCTGCCTGGTTTAGGAATGAGCACTTATGCTAAAAAGAGAAGAGCCAAAAGATTGTGTGTTTGTTATAAATGTGCTCGTATGTTTTGTGATACTCGTTGTCGTTATTTAGGAATGGTGTCTGATAACCACGAAGATAAGATTAATTTCATTAGGGATGGCTTGAGTAATGAGTCTTTGGATGATATATCTATAACTCTTGAGACGCATCCCAGTGGATATGTGTATCACGAAATTCGTGTGTTATATGCACAATTTCAAAAAGAAAGACAACAGTTAAGTCTTGGGAATCTGACTCAAAAAGACCATGTTTGCCAATTTATAAGAAAATTGGATGGGAAGCTTGTCCCTGATGCATAGACATCAATCAAGCCGCTACTTTTCTTGTACATATTATATCTCTTTGTCTTTTCCTAATAATTGTAATTTGTTTTGTGGTTTTGTGTTTTTCAACTTTTGTTTTCTAAAAACAATATCAAAAATCCTTTACCAAAAATTTGGTATATGATTTCAAAAAGTCAACAAATTTTTTGCTCCAAAATCTCATTAATTGCTCTCACCAACTTATGTCATGAATAGTGACTGCATGTTACTCACTAAAAAGGTGACTAGACATCTATCACTAAAGTGACAAGTGATGTGACTCGCGATGTGACTTGTGGGCCACACTCGATTCAAAATGCGAGTGGGCCCGCAAACACTTCCGGGCTCGGTTTCGCTAATTCCGAATTAACGAACTTCCGTCGCGACGTAATTAAATAGTTATGCCTAGCAAAATTACTATTCACGTTGCTAACGAATTAATTCTAAATTAACTCTATTGCCCGAATTAAAATCCAATTTTAATTCCGCGTCGAAATCTAATTTCATTTAATATATCGAATATATTATTTTATCGATTAATTCCAAATTAATCTTTCTCTCTCTTCAAATAGTATTTTTTATCCAAGATAAAATCTTTCCGTAATTATTCTCAGATTAATTTAGTTCGAATCATACGTCATCGGTGAATCTTCGGGAAGCGACCCAAGAGATCCCTGGATATGTTGGTAGTAAATCCGGTCGTCGGACTATCCAAACACGTACGTACCTTGTACTACGTTCTCACCGATTTAAGAGACAAGGTTGGCTTCTAGCAAAGTGCCATGCCTACCCAATTCTCCAGAAATATTCTTAATGGAATATATAATCTATGTCAGGCATAGTATACATAGTATTGCGTATCTTGTGATCCAATATCTGATGTCACGTGCAAGGCCTGGGGCTGGAATAGTGTCTGCCCCGTACGAAGCATATATCGGATCACTATCAACTAGTCTCTTTATTATCAGATAATCATGACCTAGTCATATTATCCCGACGGTTGCAACCTTTTAGAGAACCAGTTCCGTATCTCTGCGTGACCATCATCTCCATATGACTGAAGTGATACTTCCATCTTGACATCACATCCAATACACTACGATTCTCAATAAACCGAGAAGAGGCGTACACATAACATGTTAATCCAAAATTTATTTTATATAAAAAATATCAATGTTTGAAAAAAAAAGAAAAACAAAAATAATAAGCTCTTACTGTCTTACATAGTATTGATATTTCTAATGGTCGTCGTCGTGTCATCGTCATCAAGTGTAGTAGCATAAACAATACAATACTAGTATTATATCAAATCATAAAATCAATGATCCACCTCATTTATTTTTTTTTTTATTTTTTTTTTTTTGGGCCTCAAAAGTGAGAAACTTGTGGTGATGAATGACAGAAGAAGGCAGACAAAAGAAGCACAGATTGAGCTGGTGGTGAAAGTTTTTGGAGCCCTACTCCTACTGAGATCACTTGAGTGAGTCACAGTATGAACTTTTGGGCACAACTGTAAAGTGTAAATAGACCTAAATAGAGAGACATGTCTAATTGAGAAATGAGCATTATTATCAGAAGGGAAAGGCTTAAGTAAATGTGGGGTCGCTTTCATATTTTGGCCTACAATCTAAATATAAAAGATTCAACTGACATGTTGACATTATACAGAGGTGGTCCTGTAAAACTTTCTGTATTGATGATGATCATCACCATCATCTGAATTCTGATCATTTGTCAGAAGATCAAAAAGAAATTGATTAATATTAGTCTTGAAAGGAGATATTGGGAAAAAAAACAATGCTGTTGATTTTTTTCTTTTTAAATATGAAATTCTTTGACAAGTAAAAACATTATAATAATATAAATATACGAATATATCAGTTGAATATAAATTTAAGAAAAAATATCAAGACTCAAAGTTCAGTTAGAACTTAGCATCAAATATAACAATATAATTCTGTGCACTATAAAATTATCATAACTGCTCGAAATTCAGATCCACATTTAAATCTATATGTGACCCTAGAGGTATTATAGAGTCGGCAAAGATTTCCAATCTCTCAAAAGAAATTGATGATTCCAAACTTCAAGATTAGAAGAGAATAACACAATACACAAAAAAAAATATAGGATCATTACAACTACAAAGCAAATTCATAATAAAACACAACTAAAAAAATTATTTTACTTTTAGGTAGGGGGTGGCAATTTGGGTTAGGATTCGTTTATTCGTTCGATTCGATTCGATTCGATTTGCTTTAAAGCGAATACGGGTTTGAAAAAATTGATTCGTTTAATAAATGGGTCAATTCGATTCGTTGCGTTTATTAACAAATCGAATACGATTTTAAGCTCATTGATTCGTTTATTCATTTATTCGTTTAAGATTCGTTTTATTATTTTCTTTTACTAGTTATTGTTATTTTTCAATTAAGATTCGGGAAATTAAGGCTAATTACCATAGAAAAAAATAATATTATTCATATTTGGTGAGATATTTTTAGTAAATGTATTAATTACATATTTCATATGTATATGTTTATGAAAAATTAATATAAATAAATCATGGTAAATTATATTATTGAATACCAGCATGACTAAACGAATATTCGTAAATCGTTTAATAAACGAATCGAATGCGAATCCATCACATTTTGATTCGATTTATTTAGGATTCGATACAAATTTGATTCGTTGATTCATTTTGTCGCCCCTACTTTTAGGACCACCGGATGGAATTCGATAAATCCTCCGTTACTGTATACTTGTATGAGACATGAAAACAACATTCAACAAAACAATAAGATAAAATTAGAAACCTAGGCAGTAGAATGGATAACCAATAAAAATTTCTTTTAAGGAATCAATTCTCACTATAAAACAATTTCCAGCAATGTTTTTTCCTACTTCAAAAATTGAAAAAGCACTCTACAGAAACATAGTAAACTTGATAATTTTAATGTGTTTCCGAGTATCAAAACTATCTTAAAACCCAATTAGGAGGTGCTTTCAAATGCCTAAAAACTTTTTTTTTTGCCTTTCAATTGTGTTTCTAGTTTATCAACTACTTTGTTACCATGATGTATCTGAATCAGTGTTGGTAAAGGCATAAGACGCACTAAGGTGTAAAGGATCCTAGGGCCTAGGCACATGCCTCAAGGCGCGCGCCCGATGAAAGTGAGACATAAATTATAATATATATATATATACTAGTATTTGACCCGTGCCTACGACACGGTGTTACAGTATTTGCCCGTGCCTACGACACAATGTTACAGTATTTGGCTCGTGCCTACGGCACAGTGTTACAGTATTTGCCCGTGTCCGTGCCTACGGCACGGTGTTACAGAATTAAATGATTTTATTTTTTAATTAAATGATTTTATTTTAACTTTCTATTTTTTAATTTGAAAATTTGAAATTTTTTGACCATTTCCATCAATCAATTCACTCTTTTTCCTCAAATTACCAATGAAATGATCTGGGCCATCAATTAAGCCACATAAAGAGAGCCGTTGGATGCACTCTCTTTCCTCCAACACCATTCTCCTTTATTATATAGATATATATATATATATATATACTAAATATTGTCTGTACCTCCGGCACGATGTTACAGAATTTACAGAGAAATTAAGATTCTGTTATTTAATTTGTTTGTTCATTTTCAAATATATTTTATCATGAAATGATTTTATTATTTAATTTATTTGGTGGTTTTCATTTTCATTTAATAAATAATTTTATTCTTTAATTTATTTGGTAGTTTTCATTTTCCATTTTTATAGAGATTCTATAATGGAATGATTCTTTATCAGCCATTAGATTATAATGAAATGATCTTGAGCCGCCAATTAAGCCACATAAAGATAGCATTTGAATACATTATCTCTCTTAATTGTAACCATTGATTGTCTTCTCTTTCCTCCCACACCATTGTGCTTTATAATATATATATATATATATATATATATATATATATATATAAGTATCTAGCCAACTAAAATAAAGAGAAATCATTGAAAATATATCAAAAATAATTACAAGAATTCAAGTACTGATAATATAAATTAAATTGTTTGTCAAAATTTAAAACCAACCCCAAAACATATCTTAATTTATTAAAGAAATGTGATACAATTTGATTTCGAATTGAGTGAGTCAATTCAGATTGGGATTTTCTCACATTTTTATGATATGTGTCTAGACGCACCTAGGCGCATATAAAAGGTGTGCGCTTTTGTGTCTAGACTCGCACTTGATGAAGATAGATGCAGTGATCTGAGCCTGAGCGAAAGGCGTGCCTGAGACGCTCTTTGACAACTATGATCCGAATATTTAATCAATTGGTAGTCCAAATAGCGGAGGCATTTTCTAAAATGGAGGGAAAAGATAGATGGAGAGAAGTAGGATGTTCACTTGGTGGGTCAGGCCGGGTCTTTTTTTCGCCAACCCGAGTGGGTTGAGTCATGATAAGACCCAAACTGGAAACTCAAAATGAAGAGCAGACCCACCACGGTCGGGTCGGGTCGGAAACCTCCCTATTTTGATATAATTAAACGTTTAAGGATTAAAATTTAAAAATAACAACTAAATATTGAAAACAAGTGTCAAGATTTTAAACTATAAGAGTAAATTCATAAATATTTATAATACCGGGTCAGAGTCAATCCGATTTTTAAAATCGTAACCCTAGCAGGTCCGATCAAAACCTAGAGAGAGAGAGAGGCTAAATAAAACAATATCATTTTTCCACAGTATATTTACAGTCTTCCAAGTTCATACTTCGTTCGATAAAAAGCCTCTTGGTATCCAGAAGTATATTAGAATAATTGTCACTGAAGTGTCAGTTAAAAAAGAATATTGCTCTAAATACATCCTCTTGGTATCCAGAAGTATATTAGAATAATTGTCACTGAAGTGTCAGTTAGAAAATAATATTGCTCTAAATACATATACAATATGATTAATCCAGCAGATGCATACCCTTTGTACTAAGGATGCAATTAAGATACTTGCATGGCTCTCACACGGGCAGTCAATTCGCGGACTTGACTCCTCAAACGCTCAGGATTGCAAAAGAAGTCAACAAAAACCCGCCTTTGAAGCCCAATCTCCTGAGAATGATGTTTAATAATCTGCAAGCATGCCAGAAATTGATATATGATATTCGGTCATAGAACAAAGCAATCTAATAATAAAACAGACTGAGAAGATCATACTAGTGTTTGTGTTATATTACCTCGTTCTTTTTGCAATGCTCAAGTGTCACTTCTTCCACTGCGGCAGAGAATCTTGCGTTGATCTTTTCCATTTCATCAAGCTCTTTCATCAATGGCTTTAAAAGGTGTCACATGTCACCGAAGCACACATGGAGAGTTAGAAGAACACAGAAGAATCCATGAAAAGGAGGCAGTAGTAAAATGAGAAGGAAAAAAGAACGAAATCAGCTTGATGCAAAAAGGAACCTAAGCCCATATGTCAGTGGCAAACCATTAACAAAGTACTTCAATCACCTCTTGAAGAACTTCAAGATCACTAATACCCAATGTCTCTTTCAAGTTTCAAAATCTTAAAAGCATTAATGCAAACCCAAAATTATACTCTTGTGAAGTTGCATACATTTGAATCTATGAATATTATCATTACCCTTATTCTCATTTTAACCATTTAAAGAAAAAATGTGCACTAAACCCTCCAATTAAACACGGTTAGCAGCACAGCACAGCAAGAATCTATGAATCCAACAGATTGGGGACTGCAAAGAGGAGAAAAATCACGTCTCTCACTTAATAACAACGGAGAAACAGACTTTTCCAGATTTCCTGGTACATTTCAATGACTGGATTACCCTCACCCTCTCATGTTTCCCTGATATTAACTGATGCTACTTGACTAAGTACATATGTGGTGTCTGAGATTCTATCACCCCTATATCATTCTCCATACTCCATATCAAAAATTATTACCAATTGTAAAAGGCAGTACTGCAGCCAGCAAATACTACAGAAACACGATTAATCAAAATCTGGACTAAACAAGCAACAGGAGCGAGTTGGAAGAAATATTAAACAAGCAAATGTGAACATGACACTTGGATGACGAAGATTCTACCCGAGGTGTCAGGATTGGTTGTGCAGTTGTTGAAGACGCAAATAATAGTTGCTGCAAACTTTGAATAAGAGTGCATCTACAACACAGACGGAAAAAAAAAACATGAGATGTTTGCAACAAATTAAAATGATGCTCAGCATTACTACATTGCACAAGACAAATGATATTAGCAGCTGCTTTTTGAGAATAAGTCAAAATCATAAATAGATGGTTTATATTCGCCTGAACATGATAAAACCTGACTGGAATTTCAGCACTTGATTAGATCTTTTAATTTTATTTCCCTTCATATCTCCTTTTTCCCCTAAATACAACTTGGTGGCATAAATACAATTTGGTTTAGCATTCATAGTGAGAGCAACATAATGTGATCTGCAAATAACTCACAGCTCATTGATACATCTATTTCTGTCCCCTGGAAGGGAATTCTCAAGATCAGACTGAAGGGCCATCAAGTCTGCATGAAGACCAGAAATCTGCTGCACAATCCCAGGAGCTGATACATATGTTGACAGCCCAGCTTGAGCATCTAAGTACAATAATAGTAAAAGCAAGCAAAAAGTAAAATTTCAATATGAATATAAATATTGAAAATAACGCCAAAATTTCAAAAAAACAATCTTTCTTAAACGAAAAAAATTTATGCTTATTACTTGAATGGATACTGAAAAGATCTCTGACACCATGTAGAAAAGTGTCCCGATCATCCACTGCTCCTTGTTCTTGTACGTCAGATGCAGTTTCAATGAGTGCAAGGCAACGACCCTGTAACAAATTTATGATTCAGAAAAAGGGATAAAAAGAAGGTTTCAGAGTGATCTGAAGCAAATTAACAGAATCAAAATAAGAAGAATGCAAACAGGAGGTATTACTATTATTTTAAGGGGAAAAACATTCATAAGCTAAGTAAAGCCTGGAGTGTGGGGATAGAGAGATCAAAGCTCAGAGTTGAGTGCTAAGAGAGCCCCATAAGCCTCGGTGCATATTCTCAGAGTAAATTTCCATATGTGCGATCTTATGGATTTCATTTTAAACCAAATGAAAACTCCAAACCTTTACCTCCACTTTACAAACTTTTACAAGATTTGGCTTAAAATGATTACTTGAATTTCTAGCCATTAGATCCATGAAATTCAATGGTAGATGAATCATGAATGATGAGTTATATGCTTTTCTTCCTTTCAACCTACAATATTGGTTTGGGTAAATCATATGAATGAAAACTTGAGTCATCATTTTAAGATAAAAATTAAGGGAACCCAACCTATATATATTGTTGTTGACTAAAACTTAAAAAATTCCACCACATGGTAAGTGGTAGGCTTACCGGAGATCTAAAATTAATCTTTTTGGGTACCAAAAATAAAATTAGGGCCAAAACCCACAAACACAAGCAGAGAGACACCCCCAAAATTTAAGAGCGTAGTACCACTCGGCCTTCAGTTGCTGATAGGTATCCTTGAAGCTCTGACTCAATAATTTTAAGCAGTGAATATGCTCCAAGCATGTTTCTCTTTTCCAGATGGCAAGCTAGTTTTAAGAACTGATGCCTTGCAAGCTGGTTGATCAAGTGACTGATGAACTGCCAATGAAATTGAGAACGTAAAATATCCTTGCACAAATAAACGGACATAAATTTAAATATTACTGTTGTATCACAATCTGACAGTGGCTGCATAGAAAATGATTATACGCTAGGTAATGTGAAATGACTGAACTTTTCTGTGATGTGAACCTAGTCAGACGAAGTTCATAGCAACATTAAAGGCCAAACTACATACTTGTTTCAGATATTGCAAACGAGGACTTAAGGCGTTACAGGAAAACCTTTATGGACGGATGGACCTGTGTAATATCAATCCAAAATAATTAAGAAGAAACTGTATTCCAAATACCAGGGTTCTTGTTTCCCACATAAGCTTAAATACAATAAAGTAATGATCAACCTACCATGATATTAACAAGCAAACAGCTACCTCGCCACAGAAAGCCCAAATTATACTGTATGTTTATACTTTCACACTATACTTATGTTTATATTATACTTTCATACTCGCAAAGCAAGTTTTGAAACAAGCAAAGTGGTAAAATTATAAAGTAGGCAACATACCACTTTCTGTCTATTAATATAGAATTCTTGGCGCATGACCTTCAAATCGTAATCACCTACAAGTTCATAAACCATCATAGAATTATGAAGTTGGATATTTTCTGATTCTGAAAAAATATAGGGTTGGATATTTACGTCTAATGATTCTGAAATAGAAAAGCTACCACAAAATACCTTGTAAGATGTATGTGTCTTGGAGTTGAGCCAGCTCCCAACAAAGATCGGGAATAGTCTGAAATGAATACAGATTTGGTAGAGAATTAAACAAAGATAGTCAAAAGAAAACCCAAAATGGCATTGACCAGACACAGACAGATGCAAAACTTGTGTATGATCCTATCAAATATTGAAAGCAAAAGATTTGAAACATTAAAATCTTTTGGGAATTACAAAAAAAAAAAATCCAAGGTCAAAGAAATAACTAGTTATACGGTAATTATATCCTCAAACCCACAGCAACTGCACTTGGAAACTGTTCTGACCATGACCAAACAGTTCATGTTGATGTGGGAGATGCTGACTCTAACAATTGGCCTGTGATTATTTGCCAAATGCTGTAGCAAACACCTTTATCAAGGCCGGTTATCATCACTCAATTTTATGTACCGATATACTTTCAAAAAAAAAAATGGCCCAGCGCACGAGGCTTTCCCATAAGAAATCATTTAATTAATTGTAAGGAAACCTTTCACCACTGCTTCTCACCAATGTCTTTCATCACGTTCAACTCATAACCATATCCCTCTATTTTGACAACTTTCTTTCTCTTTAAAACCTCTTGCTCTGTCTCTCCCATCAACCTAATTATGCTTTTAGCTTTCAGGATTTCTATCTGACAAGTTATCCCGAGTTAAACATATATTAGAAGCTTCTAAGTATTATGATTTTATTAGCTTTTAATCAGAAAATGTCTTACTATTCAAAGATCTATAACAGAAAAGACACATCCTGTGTCAATAAACTGAAATTCAATTGTCAATTTTGGCTAGGAAGGGTGGGGTGCATGGTAACTGGATTAAAAAGGTAAAAAAACTGAAATTTAATAGCTCAGAATCCGCCTTAGTGCAATAGGTAAAAGGCACTAACTTAATAAATATATGAATGTGTTCTTATGCCGACTTATAGAAGGAGCTATGGAAGCGCATTATCAACCTTATATATTACATCTTGCTGGATAAGATATAGATAAACCAATTGCATTATATAAATTGCTTCACACAATATTAGGCGGAACCCAGCAAATAAACAGCCATATAAACAGAAAGATCTGGCAGTGAATAAGAATTAGCAGAAACTTATAATATGAACCTGGAAGGAATACACGTACAAACCTCAGTTAACAATTTCTCATCTTTGTGGTGAAGATTTGAGAGTTCTCCTATCAATTCAACATGTTTTCTCCTGCACATTTATAACCAATTCAAATATTACCATGTACTAGACAAGCTAGATATGATTTTTGCATAAGATAAAGAAGAATTAGGAGAAAGATTAAAAAAAGGATAAATAAAACAGAATTGAACACTTCAACAACAATTTTAAAGATGTCATCCTATTTTGGCTAAGCACAAGTTCACATGTCACCTATGTGAAGAAAATACATATTATGTGATAAGATATGTAAATAAGGAACTCTAACACTCAGACGCTAAAACGTTACAGGTGTAAAATGTAACACTTACTTAAGTGAATGAAAATCAAGATGAATATAAGCTTCATCTGATGCTACTTGAGATTTCAGTGTCATCAGAATAGCTTGCTGCTTAGCATTCTCAACCTGGGCTTCTACCCATTGTCTTTCACTTGTTCCAAATCTGTCAAATTATTGAAACGCCCATTTAACTTTAGAAAATACCATTCAACATAATTCAAAGAGTAGCAGAACATATCAAGAAATGCTGAACGACAAGAAATAAATCCCTTAGAACTGATTTTCATATTTTTGTTTGATGCATTCCTTAGCCTGATTCTATCAAATTCCTTAAATTTGAGCTTCAAAATATATGAAATGGCACATCGATATCGATATTTAGTAGCAAGAAGGCAAAGTAACAGACAACAAAATCGCCCTACCCACCAGCCCCTTTCCTTCAGGGCACATTCAACTTAATTAATGATCAGAATCCAGCTATAAAAAGTAGAAAGAAACATCAAAAGTACAACGAAATTTTCAAAAATCAACCTATAGTAACAAACATACCAGTGTGTCTGGTTTGTCAAAAGAGATCAGATAATTAGACTTGTGCACTCGAACTGTTATGATATGCTTAAAAATGTGATGACAAAAATTTAGCTGATACATCCTTTTTTTGAGAAAAAGACATACACCCCAAGGCCCCAAAGTTTAATGAAAAGGACAAACACACACCCTTGGTAAGCGAAAAAGATTACCGCACCCCCATCTGTTAGTTTTTCCCGTTAAATAGTCTGTTTGACTGGCTTTTACCTCTACAATGACCATTGTACCCTCAATTCACAGGACTATTAAATAACCATAGCATGAGACATGCCACCATCGCTGGCGCTTCAAAACCTATCAAATTAATGAGATTTTTGAAGAAAAAGACAAGTGCTTTGAGGCATAAAGAGAGGGAAAAATGGAAACAATAGCGACAGTGAAGCGAAGAGAGGAGTTGTGAGGAAGATGAGGTAACAGAACTGATCAAGTGGGCAGTGTTGTTAGGCGCACTGAGGCGCGCCTCGAGGTAAGAGGCGCACGAGGCGATCGCTGATGCGCATCCAACCGGTCGGGGCGAGGCGACGTCTAAGAGGCGACATGATGCGCAGCGAGGTGTGATGCGTCAAGAGGCGTGAGCATCATGGTTTTACGGTTTTTTCATCAGTTTTTTTACTTTTTTTTTTCCAGTTCTGTGTCTTTCTTCATCTTTTTTCTTTTATCCATTTTCTTTATTTACGATTATTTCTTTTACATTTGTGTTTCTTTTTTTCTTTTATAGTTCTGTTTTTTTTTTTTTTTACTTTTTTCAGTTCTGTTTCTTTCTTCATTTTTTTCCATTTTCTTTTGTGAATAATTTGTGAAGAAAATGTCTATAAACATCTTACAATGAGAGGCCTTTATATAGGCATTATACAACTACCATATTAAATACACAACTACCATATTAACTACCATATTAGCGACACCATTTTGTTGGGGTGTGTGAGCACAAGAGGACTCATGAAGAATACCGAGGGAGGACATGAAGTTTTTGAACGGGGTAGAAAAATATTCACGAGCATTATCACTGCGTAATATGAGTATAGGAACACCGAATTGAGTTTGAATCTCAGCACAAAAGGCTTTAAAGGTCGAAAATAACTCAGAACGATCTTTAAGTAAGAAGAGCCAAGTGTTTCAAAATGGTCATCAATAAATGTAACAAAATAGCGAAATCCCAAAACAGAGTTGACACGACAGGGACCCCAAACATCAGAATGAACTAAGTCAAATAGGGACGCAGCCCGATTATTGATACGCTTGGGAAACTTAGTACGAGTTTGTTTACCAAGTTGACACGACTCACAATTAAGGAAGATAAAGCAGAAAGATGCGGAGCTAGCTTCTGGAGCTTGGACAGACTGGGGTGACCCAACCGGCAATGAATGACTTGGGCAGAATCAGAAAAAGTGCAAGCAACGGAAGGTAGTGACTTTGAAAGGTGATAGAGGCCTTGTGACTCACGTCCTGTACCAATCATCTGTCCCGTACTCTGGTCCTGCACGACAACAGAATTATTAAGAAAGTGACAGAGCAGTTAAGATCATGAATAAGTTTACCAACGGAAATAAGATTAAAAGGACAACCAGGTATATAAAAAACAGAGGTCAATGGTAAGAAAGGAACGGGAGAAGCTCGCCCGATACCCTTAGCAACGGTTTTAGAGCCATTAGCAAGGGTAACCATAGGGAGAGAATCTGAACCGATTAAAGGCCACAAAATTACCAGTGTGGGCAACAGAAGCAGAGGATGGTTGCTGAAAGGCCTGATACTGAAGGAAAGCAGCATAATCCGGGCCAGATAAGGTAACCCGTTGAGATGAGTGCTCGGAAGAAATAGGAGAGGCAACGCTGTCAACTTGAGCAACCTTGGCAGTAGAGGGACGAGGGGGTTTTCCATGAAGCTGATAGCAACGCTC
Source organism: Zanthoxylum bungeanum (assembly GCA_019454045.1). Lineage (NCBI taxonomy): Eukaryota > Viridiplantae > Streptophyta > Magnoliopsida > Sapindales > Rutaceae > Zanthoxylum > Zanthoxylum bungeanum. The sequence continues at coordinate 6,171 of SKCR01046253.1, read as the reverse complement.
TCGGGTGTGACCAACCTTTTGATAGTAAGTACATTTGGGACGCACTCCTCGATTAATATGGGATCCACGATTGCCCGTGGAACTAGACCCGGCCGGCGGTTCGGTTCCGGTTCGGAACCGAATCGGCCGGTTCCCGGTTCCACGAGTGTGGAACCGGAACCGTAAACCGGACCGGAACCGAACCGATCCGGTCGGTTCCGATTCGGTTACGGTTCCCCTTTTGGTTTTTTTTTTTTTTTTTAATAATAAATTTAAAAAAAAAAAAAAAAAAAAATTCTATAATCGTAATGTTTTTTCAAACTATCACATCATTTTTATATAATTATTTTTTATAAAATTCTTTTAACATATAATCCTTTTTATAGCCAACTCTTAACTAGTGTTTTCTTCATATAAGCGATGTGGGATATTTGTTATTTGGCTATTGTGTCCCACATCGCTTATATAAAGAAGTCAATAACCAAGAGTTTGTTATAAAAAGAAGATTTTTAAACCTCCTTAAAAATTGACTATTGTGCTCAAGGTTGCAATTTTAAACCTCATTATTATTAATAAAAAAATTTGAGATTTACTTGTGGAACCTTACAGTTCCAAGTAAATCAATTTTTTTTTTTTTTTTTTTTACTTTCGGTTCCAACCGGAGCCGTACGGTTCCGGTTGGAACCGCTGGGTTCCAGCGGTTCCAACCGGTTCGGTCAGGGTGAGAACCCTAACCGAACCGGTTAGGTTCCGGAACCGGAACCGTCCGGTTCCAACCGGTTCGGTTCCGGTTCCGAACCGGAACCTTGGCCGGGTCTACGTGGAACTGCCATGTGCTGCAAAGATAGAAGGCTCTGCGGAGTGGGACTCAGAGTCAATGACGGAAGTGGAGGAGACTCGGAGAAGTCGAGAAAAAATATTTTCCAGAGAGGGGATAGTAGTACTGGCCAAAATCTGATCACGAACGGGCTGAAGCGCAGATCGGAGCCCAATCAAAGTTAACACCATAAAGAACTGTTCTCGCTGGCGTTCCTGTTCAGCAATTGTAGTGGTAATTGGCAAGATAGAATTGAACTCCTCTCGCAATGATTCAATCCGACCAATATACTCAGACATATCCAGATCACGCTGATTTAAGTGAAACATATTGGACACAACATTATAAAATCTCTGTATATCATTAGTATACAAAGCGGTAGCCTTACTCCATAACTTGTGGCAAGTCTTATAGGGTCGAAACATGACAAGAAATTTAGAATCAATAGACTGTCATAAGAGATTACATAATTGAGCATCAAGCTTCCTCCAAGATCGGCGCTCGGCCTCAGGTATAGAATCCTCACTGGAGGTTAAATTATTTTCACACCCTTGCCCCATAAACCATAATTCAACTGAAGCCGACCAAGAAACATAATTCATAGAACCAAGTAACTTATCAGTTGTAATAACAGGAGAACCAGAAAGAGTTGGGACGAAGGAACCTGATTTAGGCAAAATCGGAGCTCGGGGGTGAGTGTCGTCTTCTGACAGGCGATCTATAAATAATAACGCGGAAAAAACTGAGTAGATCGGCGCTCGGCGAAGGTAGATCGGTGACCTCTGAGGGTAGTGGTGGTGGTTGTTTTTGAAAAAAAAAAGGTGCGGAAGTGGTGGTGGGTAAAATTAGGGTTCTTAGGGTATGTTGAGGGAAAAAAAAGTGAGATAGACACGCCAAAGAAGGAAACCGACGACGGAAGTGAGACCAGCGGCTGACAAGGAGATGGAGGATGCCGGAGGTGTCGTCGGACAGCACCGGAACAGTAACGTCGGTGATGGCAGTGGCGGTGGTATCACCGGAAAAAGAAAAGAAGACCCTAAGATCAACCTACTGATACCATGTGAAGAATTTGTGAAGAAAATGTCTATAAACATTTGCTTGATTTAGAACTTACAATGAGAGACCTTTATATAGGCATTATACAACTACCATATTAAATACACAACTACCATATTAACTACCATATTAAATACAAAACACCACAACTACCAACTACACACTACATAACTAATTCCAACACCTAACTAATTCCAACATCTTTATTTATGATTCTTTCTTTTAAATTTATGTTTCCTTTTTTTTCTTTTACAGTTTTTTTTAACTTTTTTTAGTTCTTTTTCTTTCTTCATCTTTTTTCTTCTTATTTTTTCCCATTTTCTTTATTTATGATTATTTCTTTTACATTTTCTTTATTTACGATTCTTTTTTTTCAATTCTGTTTTCTTTTTCAGTAGATGTTTTTTAATGCTTGTTGATTTTCATTTTCTTGAACTTGAACTATGCATATTTTGTTAAAAATATTTAAATGATGTTTCTTTTGGCTAGATACGTTTTAATTATGCTTGTTTTTATTATTTTCTTGAATTTGAAGTTTTGAACTGTGCAGATTTTGTCAAGTATTATAAATTGGACAAAAAAGTAATATAAAAGTAGACTATATATCAATATATTACTATTTATTTTTTTTATTTTTTTTTACATTTACAAATTAATGATGCATATATATTATAAATTTAAATTATTATTAATAAACATGTGCCTCGTGTCTATGAGGTGTGCGCCTCTCGCCCCTCGCGTCGTGCCTCGCTTTTCTGGCTCTGATCACATCGGTGCGCCTCTCGCCTTTAACAACCTTGCAAGTGGGTCCATATGTTGGTGGCAGGTTTGGGTAGGATCAGGTGATGTAATAATGGATGCGTGAAAAGAAATTTGGCTAGCATGCAAAAGAGAGTGGGGAGATTAAGATTAGAGTGATGAGATATAATGTTTTCGGAGTTAATCCTCACTCTACCTCTATTGAAAGATCGAAGATTATTAAATAGCCAATTCCTTTCTACATGCACTTGAGGAAGTACCGAAGTAGGCAAGTTGAGGTGATAAAGAGATAGTTGGCGATGGTGATATAGTTCACACTTCACACCGATGGAATGGAGAAGAAAGAGGGAATTTTTTCTCTTTTCATTAATTACATGACATTTTTTTATTGGTTTACCTTTTTTGAGAGTAAATTTCACATTTAAATTTTTTAGGGGTAGAATTACCAATTTGTCCTTAGAATGATCCTAATTAACTGGAAAACTAACTGATGGGGGTATGGAAGTCATTTTCTCATACTCATACCAAGGGTGTGTGCTTGTCCTTTTTGCCAAACTTTGGAGGTCTATATGTCTGTTTCCATTTTTTCAATTTCTCAATAGCTTTTGTTGAAATCAATTCCAAAGGAGATTCTCTATGAAAGAGAAATACATAAAATTGTAACAATCAACGGACTTCTAGATTATTTCACAAGAATATGCAATGGTAAGCAATATGTTAAGACTTGAGTTCCAAGCCAATCAAAAGAGACTAATGGATGGACAGTAAGTCAAAACGTGCACGAAACACAAGCAGTGAACATTAACAAAAACAGTGTCGGCGAACAATGTGCGTGAACAATGTTTAGTCTTTCTGCTTTATAGTATGTTAGCCTACGTTTTAGACTAGTATTTAAGGTTAGCTTTATTGATTATTTCAAGAAATCTGAACTATTGTGAAATTGAAGGCTTTTACCTATATTGAGTTTGAACTTTTATCGACATTTAGAAGTATTCTTGCTTTGATTCGTTTAGGCTAGAGTATATTCACTTATGTGAATCTATTCTAGGGTTTAGTCAATTCAATTTTGTGAGTTGATTAAACCAAATATATCCCCACCCCCAAATTTACCCAATTCCTTATGCAATTCGCTAACTTATCGAAGAAGACTTCGTACCTTGAGGATCAAGCTAAGGGTGGCTAGGGTTTGTTGTTGGATTCTTAACCAGGTTCTTAACACAATATTCCTCATCCTGATCAAAAATTAAATCCTACTAAACCTCTACTCTTACATGCCATTACAGGATAACTACTTGCATCGACCAATTAATTGGTATAGCAATATCTTGTTAAATAGGGTAAACAATAGAAAAAGAAAAAAGATAAGATAAGATGTACAGTTAAAGAGACAAAAATACGTACACAGAACGAAGTCGTTGTAATTCAGATACACGTTGATGATGAGATTGTTCCAAATCTGCTACACCGAAAAACAATAAAGACAATAAAAATTCTGCTAGTATCATATATAATTAACATTTAACAAGGTAGCATTGCAATAATTACAATGCAAACGCAGAACTAAATTAAGAATATGTGCAATAGGAAGTAATTTAAAAAGGGAAATTATCATGTTTACACCTTATAAATAGTGCAAGTGCCGTTTGCCACAAAAACTTTGAAATCGTTCCCTTTTCCATCTGAAGTTTCAAATGCGTTCACTTTTTCACCTTTATGAGGAGGAAGACAAATAATTTTCCCTAAATTAAATAGATAATTTGTACACTTTTCCGCTTGATAAAGTGGAAAAGTGTACAACGAATTCAAAGTTTTCGTGATAAACAGTCTTTATGTTATTTACCAGGTGAAAAATGATAATTTCCCATAAAAAAAAAAAAAGGTGTTGGGCTGGCGCGAGCAAGGAGAAGAAAAAACAAAAGAGAAATGAATTTGTCTTGTTCAAAGCAGGAAGAATTATAGGTGCACATATACAAAAGTTTTCATTCAATCAAGATTTTACATGTGGTGATCAAATTTACGAAGCAAGCGAAGATTAATGTACTAAACGAAGACTAATGTTCAATCAGGACGTGTACCCTAGCTAAAAGAAACAATTTGAAGATAACATTAGAAGAATACCTCGTACTAAAATATTTGAGTCGTCATCAAGACTCACCCACGAACATTTTGATTTTCCTTCCTCAGCAACTAACCGAAAAGGACCCTGCTTGCAATCACATTAGCACCAACTAAACTTCATTCAATTTACATTCTATGAGAGAGAATTTTAACAAGCATGATAATGGAAGGATGATTTTTTTTGTTTTATAGAAAAAATAAATTGTGTACTAATGGAAAGAAAGATGGTTCAAAAGCTGGTATTTTCACTTTGACCTGAAATAAAATATATTATTACAGGAAGACATTTTCAAAGCAAAAATAAAGTTCTGATCTATGACAGAGGAAAGAAAGATCAAATGTCTCCCCGCTAACTATGGTGGAGGACCATTGACATAGTTGCGGACTAGGCGGTTTTATCATTTTATTCAAAAAATTTGTAATTATGTAATAAAATATTTGAAAAAAATTGTATTCATGTCATCTTTCTTATCTTGTGCAATTTACAATAGCGTTATACCTTCGAACAACCCATAAACAAGTGAGCAATACATGATAAAAAGCAAAGGAATTAGTCATGGAAAACTATAAAAAAATAATTATTTTAACTGATCAATTCAGTAATCACACTCAAATCTCAAATTAACCAACAAATAAAAATTATTTTAACTAATCAATTTACTAATTATATTTGATCAATTCAGTAATTACTATAAGCCTTATTTGATCAAGTCAGTATCTTATATTTGCGATTTTATGATAAAATAAAATAGAAAAATGGATCTGGATCAAATATCATACCAATAACACAATTTTTTTACTTGTCCGCCTAGAACCCGTCTAGACCCGCCTGGAACCGGAACAGAGAACCAAAACCGGACTGGACGGTTCCCTTTTTTTAATTAATTTAAAATTTTAATTTTAATTTTTTTAAAAATAAAAATGGGATTTGAAATTTTTTAATTTGAATTTATTAATTTGAATTTATATTATATTAAATTAAAACTTAAATTAAAAATAAAATAAAAGAGCTTGAACTTAAATTTTTAAAAACTTAAGTTGTCTACGTATCCTCTTGTGGTGAGAGAAATCAAATTCACGTAATTCCATTATATTTTTTAATTTTTTTAAAAAAAGGGCAGCAGAGAGCTGTTGAACGGCTCCTTGCTGCGCCGTTGGACACAAATGGTTCCAACCGGAACCGTGGAACCAGACAGTTCCAACAGTTCCGGTTCAAACCGTTGAAACCGTTCGTTTCTTTTCAATTCGGATAGGGTAGAACCCTAACCGAACCGAAAAAATTCAGTTCCGGAAGCAGAACCATTTGGAACCGGAACCGGCCGGTTCCTCTGGGTTCGGTTCCGGTTTGGTTCCGGCCAGTTCTGGTTCCTCCGGGTTTGGTTCCGGGTCTACCGCCTAGAACCCACCTAAACTCGTAGACCACCTAGATGATCGATTTTCTC